>PDIP01000064.1:51402-94520 GCA_002811645.1 Corallochytrium limacisporum
GGAGGAGAAGGAGGGGGGGGGAGAGGGTTCGTGGTACGAAAGGGTTGGATGACCTCGTCCAACAATCAAACGCACGCAGGTTGCAGCACCACCCCCTCCCCCCTTTTCTTCTCACTTTTCTCTCCCACCCACCCCCCAAAATTGCGCAGTACTGCGGTCACCTGAGCGGGGGGCTTAGGGTTAAAATGAAAGAGCGAGCGAGATAGGGAGAGAGGGGGGGGGGTGCGGAGAGAGGGAGAGCACGCTGCTAATACTAAATAAACAGGGTCAGCAGGTGACTCCCCCCTAACCTTCCTCTCCCTAGCCGATCCGTGCCCCAGACCTCTTGCGCACTTGCCCTACGCTACTCCGTTCAAAACCTTTCTCTCGTCTTTCTTTGTGAGGGAGAGTTTGGTTCGCAAAGAGCGTACCGGCGGGGGGGGATCCACACATTTTCTATACGCTCGTCGGAGATCCCGGGAACAGAACGAAACGGGAGATGAAGGAAGTTTCCGCCTGGGATGAGACCCGACGGTCGGGGATGGGGGGAAAAGGTGAGCGCAACGGTCAAAAGAGCAATTCTTTTGCAGTGCTGGTTTGTTTGGTCAGACAGCAAGAATATCGTTCGGTGTCCCTGATGTCTGTGTTGTTGTTTCTGTGGCGCGACCATACAGTTGTGCATCCCTAAACACGCCGGTTTGGCTGACTGCGCACTGATCCAAGTGGCTATTTAAGTGGACCAAGTACGGAAAAATTCACGATCAATTGTGTTTGAGGATACTTAACACGTGACTAAGGGAAAGAATAGAGGTCTTGGATTGGTCTTGTACACTCCAGATATTTCCCACCATGGCGAAAATTGCAACCTACGGATTATTTGGCCTCCCCGGCACATTCCTGGCCATCCTGTTTGCGCTGTGGATGATGCCCCGCGCTGACGTACCGAAGCACATGCAGAATCACAAGCTCGTCTATGACGGACAGCTCCTGAGCGAGGAAATGGGCGATGCACTGGTTGCTCGCCTGAAATCAGTAGATTACCTGCCTTCCAACAACAACGATCTCAAGTTCTACACTACTCGCCACGAACACATTGGTGAGGCGGTACCTTACTCTCCGGACGAGGGCTGCCCGCACCCACTCATGGTTCCCTCCATCAACCGTACCGAATGCATCCTGCCCGGTCGAGTGGACATCGCTAAGCACTACATTACCGGTGGTGGTCTGGAGGGCCGCAAGGAACGGTTCGAAGTGGCTGCCAGCCGCCTGCAGAGCTTTGGTCAGTATAACTGGGACTTGAACGTCTACCCTGAATTGCCCAAACTCTTTGCCGACTCCAAGTTTCAGCAATTCAGCAAGTCCGTTTGTCCTGATGACAGGCAGTACCTCGACCCGTTCCAGTTCAATTTCATTGTCCAGGTACCTGGACAGACAGTAGCACTTCATCTGGATGGTGTTTACTTCTGGGGTGCGAGTCGCTTCGAGTTCCCGCAGTGGCTCCTCGCTGTTATGGCCTTCAGCAATCTCTGGTCCGAGGAGTTCATCGATCAGGTCCAGGTGGTCGCCTACCTGCATTCTTGGGACAACTACGATGAACGCGCTGGACAATTTGTATACTGGGTAGACGGTACGGCCGTGCCCCAGCGGGAAACTCCGAAGAAATACGCCGGCTCTGCCGTGGATGGCACCAAGACTATGCATGCTGCAGAAGTCTACTACCCGCAGCGGAAGCTTCCAATCATCAATGGAATGGCAGATAACAGACTGGTCAACGTCGACGGCAAGGGTGAGAAATGGGCTCTGGTAAGCGGTGGCGAAACTCTTCAAACGTACGACTGGGATGATCTGCGTGTGACTGTGGTGTACCGCGGACGGTGCTTCAAGGACAAGGAGGAAGCCGAAGCTTACAAGAATCTGCCCGACGAGAAGAAGATGGCTCTCGAAGAGGTCCTGGCCAAGCTCGGCGATGACTTGGTCAAGCGCGGTCGTGTGTCCCAGCAGAAGCTGGACGATATGAGTAGGTTCGACTTCGCCCAGCTTTTGGTCCAGGAGTACATCAAGTACCCCTACAGTCCGACCGCCATCATTCCGTACAACTACTGCGCCCTGCCCAGACTGCTGCCGTTCACAAAGCCCCTGCTGGACATGATCTGCTAGAGCGGTCCGCAAACAAAAATCATAGAATCATTACAGCCCATCTCCAAACACCATCGTAACATTAAAGAAGGTGTTGTCTTTCATGCGTTAGTACTTGGCTATTTTCCGAAGCGTTTGCGAGAGAGTCCCCTTTGTACATTCTTGCTTTCATCGCCTATGTACACGCCTGCAAATCACGCAGAAAAGTACGGTATGGTACGCGGCCATTGGTAACATACTGCTGACGAATGACCTCCATGTCGTCCGGAGCCATCTGAATGTGTAACAAAGAGAATGTGCTGGAGAAGGCGGTTGCCGCAAGGGAACCCGTGCGAGGCCTGTCCACGTCGTCAAATGCAAAGCGAACGTCTACTCGACGGCCACACGCAGCAGCGGTTTTCGATATACGGATTTGGCTGCAACCTGAGCAGCAGTCGGCCCCCCGCTCAGACCGGAGGGAGAGGGGGTTGCGAAGGGGTCCGAATGTGGGGCGGGAACGGGTCCGGAGCAGGAGCCGGACGGGCCAGCCACTATCATTTCACGGTATGCCGAGGCAAGGATATTAAGAGTACTTCAGACGATCAGAGCGCCATAGCATTGACTAAGCAAACTTACCAAAGTGAGCAAGAATTTCGAGAATGTATTGAAGTTCTCTTAAACGGGGTTGCCATTATAGTGTTGCACCGCCAAATCATGACGTAACACAGCTGGGAGTCTTAGGAGACGACGAAGACGTAAATCATCATGGCGGGACGTCGCCGGCAGTTTGTAACGGCCAAAGACCAAGGTCACAATATGCCATTCTATGCTAAGCCGACGCAGCCAACCACAGCCGAGATCATGGAACAGGCAAGGGCCTCCTTGGCACAGCCTAGCCGTCCGTTTACGCCGGCCGTAGGAGGACGTGCTAATAATGACATGGAATTTATCCGTGGAGGAAATGTAGACAAGGGGATATCTCTTAAGAGACAGGGATCAATGGGACGTGCCGCTTTTCTTGCAGACCTGGAAGCCAGTTCAGCGTACCCAACTAGACAAGGGACCGCTAATTCATTGCGCGCGCGCCACAGCGATGTAGGAACCGAGTACGTGAGGCCTTCACCATTGGTACCAAAACCACCGGACCGTCATGGTTCGGGACGGAAACAGAGAGGTGCAACGGGTGTGGATCCTATGAGAGGACCAAACAACAGCTCAGGCTCGCGAGATTCCATCGACTCATATAGGCCAGCTCCGGACAGTGGATCAATAGGTCACAAGCCGGTCGTGCCTCCCTCGTCCGGGAAACCCATGCGACCTACAGGTGTCCGTAGGAATTTGCTGCGCAGGCCGTCCGATGCTAACGATTTAAAGGCTTCACCACCTTCCATATCAGAAGAGGCTATATATGAAGGAGATTACCAAGTGCCAATCCAGCAACGCGGACATTCAGCCATTGAACGTAATGCGGAAGATGCCCGGTACCATCAAACCATCTCAGAGCGACAGGAGGAACGGCTACTCAAGTCTTTGGAGCTTACAGTGACGGAACTGTGCGAAGATTTGGTGCCAGACTGCCACATAGTGGACTTGAGGGCTACGGCAGAAACATTACTGAACTGTACCTACGACCAAGAGTACGAGAGCCTGGGTACGGACTTCTTCAGTCTGGTAGTGCGCAGTTGTATCCGCCTTATGGACCTCAAGGATGCGTGTCTTCTTCTTCGTTTGTGTAAGATCATTCTAAGAACCACTAATAGTTCGCGAACAATGACCAATTGCTTCAAGATGATGCACAAATTGTCTGGTGACAACAGAAATGATGTCACATTCCAGGAAGAGAATGTCTTTGATGAGCTACTGGCTGCCCTGACCGGAAGACTTGATCATTTTGATGCCCACACGGAAACGGAAGGCAGAGCCAGCGTTGCGGGTACACTGAAGAACTTGACCATGAACATAGAATTAATGAGTATGGGATACAATGAGGGCGGCTTTGCGGGTTCAGAGCGCTCTAAGAACACCTCGTTGGCGAGAATGAATGTCGCCGATGTGATTGATGGCGTTTATTACGTCCTGGAATCTGCACTCCAAAGAGTGGCGGCTGAGATTCCATGGTCTTACTATGAAATGACCGCGGTACTTCACGCCTTTGGGATTTATCGCAACTTGATTACTCTCATAGATGTGAATGAGAATTCCACGCGTGTCCAGCTGCAACATCTGGTATGTCGGGAAGACCTCATGGCGGTGATCGGTCAATTCATTTCCTATTTACCTGGCGCTACGATGAAGGAAGCGGTGGATAGGAATGTAGATGTGTATATCATGGGTATTCGGGAATTAGTGTTGCAGGTAGCCCGGATCATGGGCAAGATCACGGTTTGGCGACGGGCCATTCCGCTGTTGTACGGCGGGCAAGTTAACAGGCAAGTCGTCATTGGAGATGAAGACAGAGAACTTGACGACAGGTGCAGCACCCAAGCACAAGAGTTCCTCAGGGAGATTCTCAGTTCAATATTCCAAATGACGGTGACACACAAGGAACATTATCCCTGCGCCACCCGCTTGCTCTTCGTATTGGGAAACCTTACGGCCCATGCAGTGGACTCTGGTCTGTTTGATGCGCTGTACTTTGTGGATGGTCCCGAGCAGTTGCTGGACTTGTTCGACTTCTATCTCATGACGGATCCTGAAGTGGCTGCTCTGCTGGCGGCAGATGGTAGTCGAAAACGGCCAGGGCCTGGTCTGACAGGTACATACAAGAACGAAGGGCCCGTGGAAACGGCGCAAACGGGCGCGGGTGCACCGCAGACGGAGTGCGAGGATCTTTTGGTAAAGATGGTCCGTGTCCTCACCAACCTTGCCATTTCTCCCGAATTTGGACCGGAACTGGCCAAGGCTCAACCGGTAGGTGGCGTCGTCAGCATTCTTGCTGTCAAATCTCTACAATGCAGCGAAGAAATGATCCTCAACGCAGTTGCATTCATGCACAATCTCAGTTATTACTATGTAGAGGGTTTGTCGATCACAGCGGGACACCTTGGGGAGGCTGACGAGAATCAGATGATCAAAGTTTGCAAGTTGTTGCACCCAATCCTTCTCTGTGACAACATTGAAGCCGTCATGGAGACAGTTCGAGTGTTTAGCAACTTTGCTCGGCTTCAGTGCGTGCGGGCATACATCAACAAAAGTGGAGTGGACCGTATCTTGACCATACTGCTAGATGCTGAGAACTTGGACCTTTGCGCTGCAACCTGTGGAGCGTTGATGAATCTCATGGGCCAGCGTGAACATCGTTGGATCTTGAAGGAGTACGGCGGTCCTTCAGCTTTAATTGACCTCATCTCCTTCGCACCAGAGCGCCTCGGTGTGGCCACTACTGCCTGTAAGGTTCTATTCAACTATTGCAGTGCTGCACTCGAAGAGGCTGATGACAACGACATAGGCCAGGCCATCTCGTACGAGGAATTCTGTCTCCTTACGCAGACCATCGAGCAAAACGTTTCTATCATGCTGCGCATGCTGCAGTCTCAAAACCATAGTACGGAAAACCTTGATGATGACGAGGAGGAGGGCCGTCAGAGCCCTAGCGCTGCCAAACCTGCCTTCCACCCTGCCGCGATGGAGGACTTTGTTAACGTCGCGCGACGCCTGGGCACAATTATGGCAACTTCTGCAATTGAGCCCACGTGTTAGTAACTGTTGAAATCCATTGTATAAACATCATGTATATAACAAGTGTCATAAGGAACCGCACCGTACGCCCACTGAATGGAAGGCGCTCAAAGCATGCTGGTGATGCTCACTGCCGTCTCCGGACTGCCCCGAGTGGCCACTAACCGGAACCCTCCCTCCGTCCGTACCCGCCGGAATTTCGGCCGTTGTTTACCTTGTTGTCGACGACCAATGGAATTTTTCCATTGCTGAGGGGAAGAAAGGCCGGGGAGCATCTCGAAAGGATCGGGGGGCTGGGAGTTGAGCAGACTCTTGGTGGGGTTGGGAAAAAGAAGAGGGGAGATGCTGGAACGAGAAGGGCGGAGGAGGGGGAGTGGTGGTTTGCGGAGACTCTACATTGCGCAGAATTCTGATGATAGATGGTGGGGGAGGGGCTCTGCTCGCCCCGCCCACTTTTTCGTATGAGTCTTATCATCGCGTTCGGAACAACATTGCTGTGGTGGTCTCATGATGCAGGGCCCTTGTCGTTTGCAGTTAATGCGCAGGGTATTCCATGCCATACATCTAAAGTCAGAACCAGAAGAATGATGTGCGAGCACTGCTTTGAGATCTTTCAGCTGCAGTTGTTCAGTTGCAAGACCACGGCACTTGTCCAACATGTCTGTTAACTTCAGGCTGCGGCAGCTTATGCACGCATGCGTGCTGGTATCCCTGGGCATTGTCCTGGGAATGCTTTGGACCGAGTCACTATCCCTGAGCCATCCTGATGTAGCGTTCACTTATGAGACTATGCGTTTTGATCCGGTGCTTGCCAAAACTGTGGATGTTTCCGATCGACAGATCTGCAAGGCGCACGCCCACGACAAGCTGATTACCCGGTTTACTGACAAGGCTATGTCCTCTACAAGACCACCCATCAGGCGCCCCCCTGTACACAGGCCTACAAGGCCTGGTGATGATACCATTTGGGTGCACATGGTTCCGCACACCCACGACGACGTGGGCTGGCTGAAGACGGTTGATCAGTATTACTATGGCGCAAACCAGCCCACCGCTCGTGCAAGTGTGCACTGGATCCTGGACACTGTCGTTGAGGAACTCTGGAAGGACCCGGACCGCAGATTTACCTACGTGGAAATGGCTTTCTTCTATCGTTGGTGGAGCGAACAGGACGGAGAAACAAGATCTCGAGTTGCCAAACTAGTGAGGGAAGGCCGCCTGGAGTTCCTGAACGCGGGATGGTCCATGAACGACGAAGCTTCCGTGTACTACCAGGACACCATTGACCAGATGACTTTGGGACACCGATTGATCTTTGGAGAGTTTGGTGCGGTACCAACGGTGGCTTGGTCCATCGATCCCTTTGGCCACAGTCAGGAGCAGGCATCGCTGTTTGCACGCATGGGTTTTGATGCTATCTTCTTTGGGCGCATTGACTATCAAGACAAGATGAAACGTGACAACGAACGCAGCCTGGAAATGATCTGGCACGGATCAAAAAGCATAGGCGAAGAAGCCGATCTCTTCACTGGTGTGCTCTACAACCATTACGGACCTCCTGCTGGTTTCAATGCCGGGTGGAATGACCCCATCATGGACAATCCGGAGCTGGATGGCTACAACTTGCCAGACATGATTGACATGTACATCAACGCAGCCTACGAATATGCAAATCACATGGCCACAAATCAGGTGATGTTCACCATGGGCGGTGACTTCAACTACGAAAATGCCCACGTGAACTTCCAGCAGATGGAGAAGATCATGGGACACATCAACGAAATGCAGGAATTCAAGGGCAAGAAAGTTCGTGCCTTTTACTCCACCCCGTCCCAGTACGTCGAGGCCCTGCATACAGCGAACATTACCTGGCCGACCAAATCGGACGATTTCTTCCCATACGCAGACAGGCCGACCGCGTACTGGACTGGATACTTCACCTCTCGAGCCAATCTTAAGGGGTATGTTCGTAGCTCAAATGCAGTGCTCCAGGCCTGCCGCCACTTCGAGTATTTGTCGGTCCCGTTCCCGAAGAAGGATGATGACGACTCCCCAGCACAATTTGACGGCCTTTCTTTGCACTTGGCTGAAGAATTGGGCATCCTGCAGCACCACGACGCTGTAAGTGGCACTGAAAAACAGTTTGTGGCTGATGACTACGCCAATCGTCTGACCCGTGGTCGCCGCATTTGCCATGGATTCATGACTAAAGCACTGGAAGATTCCCTGGGGTCTGGAAGGATGCCGTTTGATACTAGCAATGTGGAACAGCCTCCGCCTCCCGACCAGACCTATCACACCTGTGACATGCTGAACGTGACTAGTTGTGCCGTCACAGAGAGCAGCGACGACTTCCATGTGGTCGTGTATAATCCACTTGCTCACTACCGCGTGGCCTATGTAACTATTCCCGTGGATGGATTCTATATGTCTCGATCTGATGGTCACGTTGATCGTAAGGCTCAAGCCAACTCAGCGTACAGGGTGTGGGATGCCGTGTCCATGCATCCCATGGAGCATTCCATCTTGCCTTCTCCACGACTTCCCGTGGATGCGGGCCCTGCAATCAATGGCCCAGCCTTACCGCAGCCGGCTCCGAGTGTCATTACCGTCCCTGTTCTTATAGCACCCTTCGGGTTCCGCATCATCAATGTGGAATCAACCCTTCCTCCACCTCTTCCAACGCCGCCTCCAAGCCACCGTCCGATCGGGGTTGAACGCACAGAAGGTGTATCCAGTGCCAACTCTGACATCGACAATGTGGAAAACGAGCAGTTTAAACTAGTTTTTGATGAGGATACTGGTTTCCTCGATGCCGTGTGCATCAAGAGTGTCACAAGCGAAGAAGAGCTCCATACGGGATGCCACCACCACGAGAGTTGCCCTTGTCCTGCGGGATCTCAGTACCTTCGTGTTTCCCAGGACTGGCGCTTCTACGAAAGCAACTCTGGTGGTACCTCGGACTTGAGGAACACAGGTCAGGCCAGTGGTGCGTACATCTTCCGCCCGAAAGACACCGAAGAACCGGAGTCCTTCCGTCGTCTGCGGCACCTGAGCTCCAAGCCTGTCCCCACTGAGGTGTTCCGAATTCCCCTGGCCAAGGGCAAAGCTCCTCCGAATGACCACGACCAGGAAGCGCATTTCATCATAGAAGTACACCAGGAAATCACGTCATGGATCACACAAGTCATCCGTCTATATCCTGGAGATATGCCGCTTGCGCGTGCAATTGAGATTGAATCCACCATCGGTCAAGTTCCCGTCAGCGATGGTACTGGTCGCGAAGTGGTCATGCACTTCCATACTGGCATTGACTCTGGGGACACCTTCTACACCGACGCTAACGGTCGTGAGATGAAGAAGCGTGTCCGCAACCATCGCGATACATGGAACTTGACGGTCACTGAGCCTGTGTCAGGCAACTATTACCCAGTGAACACTCGCATATCCCTTCGTGATGATGTTCATGAGTTTGTGCTATTGACCGACCGCAGTGTCGGTGGATCCTCACTTGGCAGCGGTGAGTTGGAAGTCATGCTGCAGCGGCGCACCCTCCATGACGACGCGCGGGGTGTTAGTGAACCACTGGATGAGAAGATTCCAGTTGCCGGCGACCACAACTCGGAGATTGGCATCATCACTCGTTCCAAGCAATGGATTACTGTCCAGCCTGTTGCTTCTTCTGCGGAGCTTCACCGTCCGCTCGCGCTCGAGATCGCACACCCCGTCTCGACATTCTTTGCGAAAGGAAAGTACGAGCCAACGACGCCTGATCCTCCGCAAGTGCACATGAACACCGTGCTTCTTGGCAACCAGGGACTGGCAGTGGATGGCGATGAATCGGCACTCTTCGATCCGTCTAAGTACCCCATCCTCGACGTGCTGAGTGGCAAGGTTGACATTAGGGCCAGTCTAATTCCAGATCAGCTCCATCTCTTAACCCTGGAGCGTTTGGATCATTCCTGGGTCCTGCTCCGTCTCGAGCACATATTTGAGGCGCACGAGTCCGATGCGGGTTCGACGGCCGCCGCTGTCGACCTACAGCACCTGTTTGGACACAAACTCGCCATTGAGGATGTTATCGAAGTGGGTCTGTCTGGTTTGCCACGGCGTCATCGTCGCAAGTTTGTACCCCAAGACCAATATGACAATAACAACCAGCCTGAGGATCTCGAGTTCAGTGCTCCATTATCCCACGTCAATGGCACCCTGGTTACCCTGGGACCAATGGAAATTAGCACCCTCTACGTCAAACTCCGCACTGCATCCGGTTGAAGGTGAAAGTGACACAGGTTAGTAATCTCCCCTTAATATTATGTTACAACGTGCTAGTGTATTCAATGTGTATGATGATGTCAGAAATGGATTGTTGATTGATGACGACGACGACAATGACGATGATGAAATGTATAGGAAGGAAGTGTTTGGTAGTGAGATTGAAACTTCTCTGTGAACTCAAAGATGATCCTTAACGGCATTGCAAGAAGTGACGTACCGCTCATAGTCAGCAACCTGCCACGCATTACCCGCCGATGCTTTGACATCCGTTGCAAGGTCCCGGTAATAATGGGTGTACAGAGGAGCACCACTGGCGACACCGACGTAGTTCAGATCGCTGTTGCACTTACTCAATCCATCCGGGCCGCCGCGTTCGGCTGCGAAATCCTCAATCGATCCTTTCTTGCCACCGGCTTTTCTTAGCACATCCTCAAGCTTTTCAATCTCTGACGGACCTGCGTTCATGCCCACCAGAAAAAGGTTCCCACCGCTTCTATCGAGGCCTAGTTCCTTAAGAGCAGCAGTGATCTGTTTCTCCGGCATGAGCACGTAGAGGAGCTCCGTACCGATTGCTCGCGTAACCATTTCATTACACTCCTCTCGCAACAGGGCGGATACAGCTCCACTCATCAAGTGGTCCAGCGAAATAATATGCTTTGCATTTACCAGTCCACACCGTTTGTATGTGCCGGTCATGATTTCCTTCTTCACCGCCGACAAGTCCTCTACGCCGTCATAGACATGAACCTCAATCTTCTGGCCCGATGGTGCCGTACACTGGTTCATTGTGTTCCTCTTTGTCTGCTCTCTATCCCGTTTTGCATATGGACTATAACTCTACTGCTCTGCGGACCATGACCACATCGCGCAACATGAACCACTCGTACCTTGTCCGCGCCAGATCTTTCACAAAACACGCTCTGTGTCAACCGGACACTGCTTTGGCCAGCCTGCCTTCCCCATTTCAGCCACCCCGCTCACTCACTTCGCTTGCTCTGGATTCAGCAAAATATTTCCAGCCAGTTGATGTCGAGGGCGGGCAAAGTATATGGACTCCCGATCTCCCCTCTCCCACACTCTTCCCCAGAGGTGAATGAAAATGGCAGGACGAAAAGTTCATTTGGCACAACGTACAAACTGGCACAAAGGTATCATTTTTCCTACGATAGGGTCCACCGATAAAGGAGGGGCGATCTCGCACCAGTTCCTCCTCCCGTTCTCTCTCGCCCAAAGGGTCTTCCGCCGTTGATGGAGGCGTCATCCCGTTCTATTGCGAATGTTCAGCCAGCATCCCGTGTTTTGATTCGTACCATCGCCTTGCAGTGACATGAGATGATCCATGTACAAGGGTCAGTGGATCCCATGATGGTCTGATTCGAAAACAGAGATTGATTGTGTGTGAGTTGTGTACGGTGTGGTGGGGTGAGGCGGTGTATGTGTAGTAGTGTGCAGTAATCTCTTGCTACAACAACTGTCATCTTCCCGCAAGGCAAAGAGAAGGCAGGATATCAAAAAAGTTGACAAAATAAGAAAGCGGGTTAGCGATTGCCCCACCTCCCACACAATGACCGTTACTCTGGGTGTCCACATCCTCACATGCGCAAGCGGACTGCCGAACATGCAGCAACGCCCCCAGTGCACCGGACCTTGGAGGTAACGGACCAAACGGCAAGACCCATTGTAGACCAAAAAAAAATAACCCAGACCCGATCCATGATTTATTGGTCCCATTAATGGCCCACCGAAATGTGTTCCTTATTCTTTTGGGTAAGGTCCTCCACTTTAGTGGGGAGGTAAGAAAAGAAAACGTAATCTCGCCGTTTAGACAAAGTACTACTCCGCAGGAAAGAAAGGAGGGGGGGGGGAGACTTTAAACGACAGAAAAGTCACTTACCCCCAATCAAACACCTCCCCCCCCCCCGAAAACCAACCAACCAACCAACCAAATCATGGCAAAACTAAATTTCGACTGCTGCTTCAAAAAACAGATCCGGCGGTATCCATATACTGCAAGCAGCTTACCCGGTTGTTTGGTGTGTTTCGCGGACAACACGCAGCCTCGCTCTCACTTCTATTCTCTTACTTCTCTCAACTCTCTCACACAACACGCTCTCCGTGGCTCACGGACGACGAGCGAGCAAGCGCGAGAGCATGCCGGCAACGGAGATCAACAAATCTCCAGATACAGAGACACAGCGACACACTCGCACTCACGCACACACGGAGCCCCGTGAGCGAGAGCGAGAGCGAGAATAGAAGAATATTAGGGAGCGGGTTTGGACGCGAGTGTGGGGAGTGTGAGTGTTTTAATACTGTTGCCACGGTCATGGCCCGCATTTGGCAAGGTCGTAACGTTCGGAACCAGCTGCGCAACTTTTCTATAGTTTCTTTTTCGTACCCCTCCGCCCCAACCCACCCCCCCTTCCTCCCGCTTTGGTGGCCAAGCAAAAATCGTTTTCCTATTCTATAGCCTAGAAGGTACTCCGTTGCTGCCGGGCCGGTGGTTCCCGTGTATATTTTTGTAAGTTAACTCCCCCCGGGGCTTCCGCCGCCCACCAACTCTGTCCTTAAAGTCTTTCTAAGATCAATCTCCGTACTGAACTCCAATGAATGAATGCCAAAGCATGCGTTCATTTATTGAGAACGGTTTTGGGCAGGACATCCTGAATTGTGTAAAAGGAAACGGATGGCTGGTACGGGGCTTCGATTTCATTACGTCGACAAAGCCACTCCCGCCCTTACACAACACCCACTGACGTGAACGGTAGGTCAAAGTACGTAACAGTATGGCTTCTGCGGTCGTCTCATGTGCGCCAATCTTGCTTTTCCTGGAGGATTGAATGGCATGTGACCCCCAAGCACACATACTGAAAGGCTGACACTGGCCCTCGATTTGTGTGTGCGTTTGCGATGTCAACCCCGGGCAGGAGCCGCGGATTGACGCAGCACCTGTTGCACGAGCAACCGCCAAGGGAGAGAATAACTACTGCTAACAGGGAAAGAACCCCATTTCGCCCCCGCCCCACTGCGGATTGGGTAGAGGAAGAAACAGGGCAGGAAAAAGTTCTGGTGGGCAGTCAGGCGGAGACGGGGGGAGGAGAGAGAGGAAAGGGACAAGAGGGCTAGGAGAGAGAAGCCGGGAATTCCTCATCGGCGCGGGCGGGCGGTCGGACGTTAGTGATTCCTCCTTCCTAACCGTCGTTGCTCATCGCCGGCTGTCCTATTGTTAATGTACTTGCATCACCAGTACGTAACATGTCAAGGCATCAACTGGCATCCAAAGTGTACAAGATTGCCAGAGAAAACCGGGCAATGCCCTCCGACATCAACACTGGGACACATGCGGACTTGTCCGGTGTCCTCTTGCTCGGATACCCAGAAACAACCGACTTGAGCAGCGGCCTGAGTCGGCTAAAATTTCACCGTAGTACGGTACGCAGTTCCACCTTCCAAGGAATGGTGACGCCTCATTCATCGTCGTATGCCGAACCCTAAAGACTACGATGCAACCCTCCATCATTTTGAACAGCAATAGGGAGCTTAAAGAATGAAACAAGAAGGCTCATGCGAGAATTTACCACACTGTTAACGTCTGTCCATCTCCCCAAGACCAATACAGGTTTATTGAATGAATTGTGCCTTCCTGTACGCTCTGGGACCTGGCATAATCACTCGATCGCTGGTACAATCCGTGGTGTCTAGATAAGTGAAGCTTCCTTGGTATGGTTAATATGAAGATGATGTCCATGTCTCAAACGAGAAAACGGATAGGCAAGAACAAACAAGAGTGTTTCTTGGCCGGCCTTACGTAAGCGCGGAGTTAGTAAGCAACAGGCACCACTGGGGCAAAATTAGGGTTGTTGTGAGGATATACACATAACAGCGAAAAGAAAAGCTCACATTGCACTACTGGCTGGCAGAGATACGGATAATTACTCGTCAATTACAGGCGCAGGTGTGACTGTCTGTGAGTGAACGTGTCCGTGTGTGACAAGGTTACAATCCAATGAGGTGCCAGCTTTTCAAGCATTACCCATTACCTATTAGGTCTGTTGGCGAAGAAGGATGGCTAATGATGCAGATGATATGGTCAGATAGCAACTGTCACTTGAGGCAGCAATTCGGAGCCGTTTATCTCATATCGGACCGCCTACAAGAAGCACATTTATTGCTCCTGAGGGCAACATAGTTGACCAAGCAATACACTATTGTTTTTGGGAGTGGGCCCATAAATTCTTGGAGAGGATACAAATGGTATGCAATGATAACCCGGCGGTATGGGTTTGCGAGTCATATCTTGAGTGTGGCTTTCTGATCGCCAGCACATGGTTAATGACGCGCCAACAACGATGATGTCCAGCTAAGTTAAAAGAAGCGCCCGCAGCCACACCAGGAACGTGTGAGAGAGCAACCTTAGCGGAGGAAGCTATCCGAGGAGGGCACATGCGAGGCCTGACCAACATCATCGTGTGGATGACGGGTTGTTTCTGGCAAAGCCTGGCCTATGCCTCCGGCGAATTGGACTTGTGTCAGTGTGTGCATTTGTCGAGCTGTCGTTTCTAAAAAGTCCGCGCCTGTGTTTTCCAGTAACCGTATAGTACAACAGAACACAATGGCAAAGCCACGCACACTCCGGCGCTGCCATATTTGACAGCCGAAGCAAAGGGTATCACATTCCACATGCCCCCAGGCAAATTTCAACCACAGGAGAACTAGGCGACCACAACAAAAAAATACTCAGGGGACGATGCTGCGCTCCCCAGTTCAAGTGTGTAAGGGGCTCGGGACCCCATTTGGTCCGCACTCTGTGGGTATCATCTATCATTATCTAGAGATGTTGTGCTATTTTGTCACAACTGAGAAAACCGAGAAAATTATGACAGAAGCAACGGATACGGGTCCCTTTCACACAGGATGGTCCTTGAAAGACGACCGCGGGCCGGAGAGCGATACCCCCCCCATCCCCTCCCCCCCTTTCCCCATTGACGTTGCTGCTGTTTTTTTTTTATTTTTGGGTGGACAACAGAGGGCCGTGGTCTTAGACCAGCCCACACAGAAGGCACACTTTCCAGTAGTAAGACTACCATAAGAATGTCCAGGGCAGGGATCCCGATGACGATTCTCCCACACTGATGTGCGTCGCCGCTTCATAACGGTCCATCCCCTCTTTCGTCAATTTACCCTTGCCACTCCTTTATTTTCAGTTTCCGGAGTATGGCCCACAGCTTAAGTATGGAGTCGCCCGCACTTACGACGTATGCGTGCGCAGTTCCGTGTCTCAGAGGGGTGGCAGGGGGGAAAGGTGGATCAAAAATCAAGAGGCTTTGAGTTGCCTGCTGGCATCTCCTTCTTTTGCCTCGGCATTATATTGGTCCTGAGCATCATCGGACTCTAGTGCTGGTTGTCAACCTGTTTTTGAACATTACCATGCCTTAACTTACGATAAGTATGGGTACCCGGTGTCCGTCCCTCCATATCGGTTAGAGCAGTCCGTAACGCTGCTAGAAATCTCCATAACGGCTCTCAGGCAAGAACTTTTGGTCTGGTGCGTAATCTTCTTTCATTAGGACTATCGCTTGATCAGAAACAGAGGGAAACAGACTAAGTTTACATGCAACAACAGGATGCTTGAGTGTAGGATAGTTAATAGCCACTTGCATCGAGCTTACAGCCATGGAGGAGGGAAAGCCCCGTTGAGAAGACGGTGTCGCAAACTTCGGAGTGAGAAAGTACATTCCATTTGAAACCGCCCTCGTACGAAGAACTAGTGACATACACACAAAGACAATACGAAGGCAGTGATTCGATGCTACTTGAGGATCCAGCTCTTGCTCACAGTGTATGTCATGCGGGCGAACTGTGGTATCCCTGTGTTGACCAAAACACGTTCGTTCATCTTCACTTGTTCGCACAGAGAAACTATTGACATACTCGAATATGGGTCTTCAAGATCAAGCTGTCGTCGATCGCGATGCGACACACACCTACTCGGGCCGTATGGCTTTCATTCTGTCGGCCATTGGCTTTGCTATTGGTTTGGGTAACCTCTGGCGTTTCCCAATCTACGTGTACCGTTATGGAGGCGGCGCATTTTTTATCCCTTACATCTTCGGTCTGATCTTCCTGGGTATGCCCCTGCTTTTGCTTGAAACTGGTATCGGTAACGCCGCCCAGGCTGGTCCCGTTGCTGCCTTTGGCTTTATCAACCCTCGGTTCCGTGGTATTGGTGCTGCGGCCGCCTACTGCGCTTTCGTGACTTGTACCTACTACTCTTCCATTTTAGCATGGGGTTTGGTTTACCTTGTGGAGTCCTTCTACGACGAGCTGCCTTGGGCTGTCAATGTCGATCCGAGCCAGACCTACAATGCCTCCATCTTGGATGGCCCCAACGACCACTTCTATGATGATGTTCTGAAGAGTAGCGATCCCAGTGAGACTGAGATCATTGTCTCCAGTCTCTTTGCCGGTAACTTGATTATCTGGGTTGTGAGTTACTTGGCTGTCTTCCAGGGCGCGAAGATCACTGGCTATGTTGCCTACGTCACCGTCACTGCCCCCATCGTTTTGCTTTTGGTTATCCTCATCCGTGCCGCTTCTCTGGAGGGTGCTAAGGACGGTATCAACGTATACATCGGCACTTGGGAATTCTCCAAGTTGCAGGATGGTGAGATGTGGGTCAATGCCATTTCCCAGATCTTCTTCTCTCTTGGTGTAGGTTTCGCCTCGTTGATTGGTTTTGGTTCTTACACTCATCGGGGTTTCAATGTGGTCAGCAACTCCATCATTGTAGGCGTTGGTAACTCCGTCTTCTCTTTCTTTGCGGGCTTTGCCGTCTTTGAGATTTTGGGATGGTTCTCGAACCTGACAGGTGTGCCAATCCAGGATGTGACCCCTGCAGGTCCCTCCCTGACCTTCATTGTGTATCCCACTGCCCTGGCTGAGCTGCCTGCTCCCCAATTCTTCAATGTTCTGTTCTTCCTGACCATCTTCTTCCTCGGAGTTGATTCTCTCTTTGGATTGATGGAGGGTACTGTCGCCGGCATAAACGACACCAAATACCTGTCCTTCTTGAACCACGTGCCCAAGTTTAAGATCGGTGTGATCTTTGCATTTGGTTGGCTCTTCTCTATCTGGTACGTCTCCGATGCTGGACTGTGGCTCCTCGACGTTGTCGATCACTACGTCGCTAACTATGCCCTTCTTTTCGTTGGTTGCGCTGAGGCCTTTTCTCTGTCCTGGGTCCATCTTCACGACGACATGGTCGACCGAGTTGGCTTCAAATCTATGATGCTGTTTGAGATTGCCTACCTTGGTGGTATCTTTATTGGAACCATTGTCTGCATGTTCGTCACTGAGACCTTGGGCGGTGCAGCTGCTGTTGGCGTCGGTTTCGGCGTTGGCATTGGCGTCTTTGTTCTCCTAACTGCTCTTTCTGTTTCCGCCGCCATTTCTCACTCCGGTCTGTCTGTCATGGAGGTTCTGGACCTCCTGTGTAACTACCAGATTGACGATGTCCGCACCTGGATCAACAAGACTGTCACCCAGGGCTATACCAACGGAAACATGCAGATCCCCAGATTCTGGAACCTGATGATCAAGTTTGTCGTACCGGGTACCATCATTACTCTCATCCTTATCAACGCCCGCTACCGTGTGATCGATGGGCCTTTCGGTGGCTACCCCGACTTCTATACCTTCGTGGCCGCGCTCGTCATCCTCGGTGCTATTGGTCTGTTCATGCTCGGAGTTTTCTTCCCCGAGTGCTACGCACCGGCCGACGACGCTGTAGGTGGCGACTCTGAGGACTTTGGCGTCTCCGATAAGAAGAAGCCCTCCGAGGTAGAGAGTGTTGAGGAGATCTACGAATCCAACAAAGCCAGCACCACCACTACAGACGAGCTGTTCACTGATGCTAACCGTCAGGTTGACAACAACATTTACGTTGCCTAAATAGTGGGTTTGACTGGATGAAAACATGATCCAAAAACCATTAGCTTTACATACAAACTCATTTCACATACAGACTACAAAATAGCAATAATACAAAAAGGTACAAAACTACTGAAAACAACCAATGACACAGGTATTTATATAGATTCGTGATGGGCGAAAGGTGGACGAGGGGACCGCGTTCGCACCAAGGTGCCTCTGTAATCCGCGCGCTGTGCAATAAGCGACTGTAGGAAGCTTCTGGGCAGACGACTGAGATTTGATCCTTCGTCAAGAACAGCACGGACATTCTCCTCCTTCATTACAAAGACATTGCAAACCTCATGTAGGAGGTGGAACGGCCCATCGAGGGCAGGCACTTTGAACTCATCAACAGTCTTCCTGTACTCCGCCATGTCTCGGCTGAGAATCATGCCACCTACGGAACTTATGGTAAAACTACGCATGTGCTCCACAAGCATGCGATGGAACCTGGTCAATAGTTCGACGACGAAACGCTGGTAATTGACACCATCTAGGGAAGCCTGGAGCTTGACGCGAATGTTTTGCAGGTAGCCCACTGTCTTTTCGCAGGCCTTCGTAAGAGGTTTGCCGAGCATGCTGATGTCGTCTTCCGGTGGTCGATAGTCCTTTTTGTTCTGCGCGCTCAGCAATTTCTTCAAGTGCTCAAGGATGGCGAGCTGGACCTTTACCAGCGATTCAGCAATGCTATCTTCAGCCATGTCCTGGATCTTGTTCTTGCGATCTGTGATTTGGCGATGAATGTCATAGTGTCCACTAAGTAGCGGTTCAATCTGGTTGCGAAAATGAAGTTGCAACAAGTGGAAGATGTAGTTTGCCACATTTGATATGTCAAAAATGTCTAAATTCGGTTCTCCTCGGACCGTACTTGAAACCCCGGAGCTGGCGCGGAAATACAGTGCGTAAATTACATGGTCCACTCCAATCATGTCCAGTGTGGTCAGGTATACCCGACTTGCATGGTGTGCAAGTTCCTGCGGTGTCGATAGTTTCTGGACACGTTCGCTGCTCTGCTGGGAGAGACTAATGATGCTCAGGGCTACCTCTGCACTCAACATAGTGCTTGACGCCAGGGCATCTCCTCCAAGAAATGAACGAACTGAGTAACGACTACGGTCAGCAAAGCCACTACTCAGGGAAGCACCACCCGCCAAGAACTTCTCCATGGCTTGAGTGTTTTCACTCAGCTTCACCCGCTGGTCGTGGTTAATCGATTGGTAGAATTCTTTCAGAATCGCTTGTGACTCCAGTTTGAGGTTGAAAATTTCGTCCTCGATGTAAGTTGCCGTGTATGTGTCCATGATCAGTTCACATAGACGCGATGTGAGGGAGACATCGTTGATCTCAAACTTGTTCATGCGCTCTGAGAGCTTATAGATCTGTTGGTGCAGAGTGGTCAAAATCTCAAGGTACAGATTCAAACCATCATGCTCCTTAATATCTTGCAGTACTCGGTCCACGTAGTTTTTGATCTTAATGGTAAAAACCTTTTCAATGAAACGTCCAATTACGTTCTCAGGGTCCTTGAAGATGCTGTGGATCTTTTCAACTTCTTGGTCGCATTCGTCGTAGATTTCAGCGAAAAAAGCTGTAATCTTTGCACTGTCCGGCGGCTTTGGCGGCTCAGGGAGCCTCAGTGCGGCTGGAGCGTCATCATCACCATCATCAAGTCGGTCATTGGGATCCGGAATGGTAAGGGGTGCTGGTGCCGTGGTCGCGCCGTACATGCCTCCTGAAGTACTCTCTTCCATGGCGTTTAGAAGGTACGGGTGGCGTGTGAGGTAATGATCCACACACTGTGAGTAAGACTCAAAGGCAAAGAGGGTATGGGCGCACTCGCACATTACCTCAATGTCCTGTTCCTCGTAGGCTGTAATGTACTGGTTCATAAGATCACGCTCGATCTCCGTGTACTTGTCTTGTACTGCCGCCCTCGCATCGTACCAGGCTTCGTTCTTGAATTCCCTACTAATTTCTCGCAGCTTGATGATAATCATGGCTCCTTCATGAATCTTTTCTGGGTCGGTAAAGATAGAGTCCAAACGCTTGTCCTTGGCATCCCTGAACTGTGCAAAATAGTTCATGAGGCTCTTGCATTCCTCTGCCCTAGTGCGCTTGGTGTGAAGCTGCTCCAATTGCTCACCGACGAAAGTCGCACGACCGCTGACTGCCTTCACCCGTTCATCAATATCATTGAAATTCTTTATGATGTTAGACCACCGATGAGTGACTTCGTTCAGGATATTCGTGTGTTCTTCTTTGGTATCTTTGTAACTTGTCTGCAGCATTTCCACGTCTGTTGTGGCCGACTCGCTAAGCCGTACAATATCCACGATTGCGCCCTCGAACGTAATGAGCAAAATATCGGGATCAAAATGACTGCCTTCTGTCTTTGACCTCAAAACCACCTTGCGGTACAGTCCATCGATGAAGTCTTCTTCACTGAAGGGCTCAGTAAAGTCTGTTGCTGTCAGCTGTCTTGTCGACATTGTTTTCGGTCCAGTCTATGTCTCTATCCCCAATCACATGATTATCTAAATTAAAGCCAATGTAGTTCTATGTGTCTCTATCGAAACGCTCTTGAACCACCAATGGTTTGGTAGCAGTTTGCGTGCAAGTACCTTGTCACAACAAACTCGGCACGCCTCCACCTACACAAATTGCCAATGACCGCCAACGCTGGCAACCCGGCCGTCCCTACCCCTCCGGGGCCCCGCTCCCTTTAGGGACAAGTGAAAACAGGTTTACCGCTGATAGTACACGGCGCAGTCCAATGGGAGAGATACGGACGAGCACAAAGAGGGAGGGAACATGACAAACCCAGGTCAAGGGGCATTGGGACATGGATTGATTGTTTGCGCTCTATTCTTACTTTACTTTCTTCTTCTCAGCTAGTTTCTGTGCGCGTGCGAGCGCGTCTTCAAGTTCTTTGCCATCGACGGCATTGAGGACGGTATTCCAGGTGATGGCTTCTCTGAGACAGATGGACATGTGGCGGTTCAGGTAGTCATACTCTGACTCATCAGACACTACAATGCGGTTCTGTCCCTTTGTTTCCTTGCTTGCAGGCTTTACCTTGGGCTCATCTGCATCCTGAGTAGCTTCATCTAGTGGGGCTTGCGTTGTATCATCATCCTCGGCCTTGTCCACATCCATGCCAGAGCTGGCCTGCTTGGCGTCATTTCGCAGCTGTAGCAGTTTCTTGGCCTCTTCATCTTGTTTCCTTAGGAATTTGGGTTTCAGCTCCTGACCAGACTCCATGTCCTCCAGACATTCCAGCAGCATGTCTATATACTGCTCCAGCAGCTTCGATTTCATCGCTGGGACATCACTTGCACGCATGTACTCCCACATCTCTTTCTCATCGATCTCGGCGACGACGAGCTCGCAGACACGGCGTGCGGTCTTAACGTAACGCAGCCGGTACAGGAGCTCCATATAGAAGAGCAGGTAACGCGGAGCATATCCAAGGTATGAACCAGGACGGTCAATATCATATTCCTTGCGATTCTGTCGCCAGAGCTGGAAGAATCGCTTTTCACCGCTGCGACTCTTACTCTTAGTCTTCTTCTTCGTCTCAAAAATCATTTGCATATGCTCAAGGGCAAGAAGCACATTCCCGTGTGAAGTGGAGGATGCGTAGATCATGGCCAGGCGGTACCGGGCCTTAAAGTAATACTTTTCCCGCTTCAGCAGATATTGCAGCAAGTAGATTATCATATGGTGGAATTTGGCCGATGGCTTCTGCTCATCACCTTTCGCTGGCTCCCAGCGCTGGAACGCTGCAGAGGGAATCATCTCCATAAACTCAATGGCTTTCTCGTCTGTAAGGACACGGCGCTGCACATTTTTCCACGCCAAAGAAATGACACGATAAATCGCACATACCGAGTTGTGCTTCATCCTCTTGTGGCAGTCGGTGTAGTACTCCACAGCCTTCCTTAGATCTTCTTCCATGTTGCCACGCTTGGCCAGACGCTCTGTACATTTCCCGAGCATGTACAGAGTTGCCTCCTTTGCCACGGGAGGTTGCTCACGAGCTATCTCCTTCTCGCATTCGAGGTCACGGAGATTCTCTAGGCACTTCTTGGCATACAGGATAGGCGATTCATCGAAATGAAAAGCGACAAAGGAGGGAGGGTTGCCCCCCAGACGGATTTCCTTTGGCTTGTCAATCATTTGCTTTCGTTCCACACAGTATAAGAGGTACGCACATTTTAGGAGAAGAGCCTCCTTGTTGTCAGAGCCCTTCTCAGTTTGCGTCTTTGCGAGATCAAAACATTCATTCATGGAGTTACCGGCGATAACAGCATTTCTGCATAGCAGAGGCTCTGACAATGCGTACCCGGTAGAGTTCATGGCAGTCTCCCAGCTTGTATAGTGTGTCAAACTAACCGCATGCCAGGTGGTCAGTCGTTCCGGATTCAGCGCCAGATCTCGCAAGAGTTGTAGATTCGAGTCAGTCAGGGACTGGTTGATGTCAAAGCGATGACGGTCAAGCATCCTGTGGGCCTCATTGTGGGTGTTACCAGGAGTCTTTGCCGACGGCGTCTTCTTCTTCACACGGTCAGATTCATTGGTGCTCCATGCCATCTTGCAGAAACCATAGACAAAGTAGAACTGTGAGACCACATCCTTTGGGAATACTTTCATAACCTCCTGAGGAATTGTTTCAAACACATCACCCGTTCGAGACAGATTCCGCTGGCCCAGCAAATATCCGCGGATTCCCTCCACCTTCTCTTCTAGTTTGCTCAAAAACTGTCCCTTGAGACTAGCTTTTGCAGATATACTGGGCTCTGCATCCAGATAGATAAAGTGAGCAGCAATGTCGATCAAAAGATCCTCAATGACGAATCCTACAGACTGATCACGGTCAATCTTGTCGAAAATGTAAGGGGCAATATTGCGGAATACCAGCATGGCACATCCCCGAGACTTAAATAGATCCTCGACAACTTCTCCAGGATGGTGTTCCTTGTTGACGCGTCCATTTCGTTGTCGTTGAATCTTGAACCCAGCAAGGCACCATAGTGTTTGCTGGTGAATCGTTCGCGGAAGTACATCACTGTCCGTGTTGATGTTGTCATGCTTCGAAAGATGGAATGCAGAGAGCTTGAGGAAGGCTAATTTCTTTGCCTTACAGACACTGTGTGCCGCTAGATCCTCATGGAGAATGCCGATTAGACGCAATGCATCCACAGATGAAATGGTAGCATCATCGTTCTCATCTTGTTGACTCTTTGCACGAGACTCTTCGTCCATCTCAGGAAGAAACATAGCAATGGCCTGCACAACAGCTTCTTCTGCAGCAACTCGAGCAGCCTCTTCTTCACGACGTTTCTTCTCCTCAGCGGCCTTTGCTGCTTCACGTGCTTTACGGTCTTCTTCCTCATGCTTTTTTTGCTGCCGACGAGACCGTCGGACATGGGGAGTCTCGCTATCACTTTCATCTGTGTCTGCATGACTCTGTGGAGCTGTGGAGTCCTTCTTCTCCTTTTCATCTTCCTCATCTTCGTCTTCCTCGTCCTCTTCCTTGTTCTTGTCTACGTCCTTGTCCTTATCCTTGTCTACGTCCTTGTCCTTGTCTTCGGCATCGCTATCCTTGTCTTCGTCTTTCGTCTTCTCGGACTGGTCTGGTTGTTTCACATCAATGCGCCAAATGGTGGAGAGCTGTAGTAACATGCGCAAAGCACAAGTTGCCGTTACGTCGAGAGTTTCACTGAGCTTGCTTGCAACGACAGTAAAATTTTTCGGCAATGCTGCTATGCGTCGACGACAGTGGATGTACAGCTGGAGGAACAATTCTCCACATTGACGGATGAGATCCACGTTGACCTCGTCATAGTCATCAAAGTGCAAGTTCACAGAACTGCTTTCGATATAAGATACGACGTGATCAAGGAAATCCAGTGATCGATGAAAGCGCTCATCGCTGCAAGCAAAAATGAAGCAATCCTTATTGTTACGGTGTGGTGCCTGCAAGGAGTATTCCCACCCCAGTTCCAGATGAACCAATGCAAGGACCGTTCGCAGAAAGCCATCTACATCCGACACTTTAACGTAGCTCTGCAATAAAATTCTGAGAAGTCTGGACCTCTCTTCCTTGGACATCAGAATCGGGTCATCTTCTTCATCAGCAAAATCGCTGGCGTTCAAATAGGCAGCCGAATCGTTCACAACCAACCCATCCTCAGAGGCCTGTTCATCCTCTTCAGGCGGCAAAGACACAAGTTCTTTCCTTGTCTTGCCCAATAACACGGGTTCCAGAGCCTTGACCACATCCTCGTAAAGTCCTCTGCGGAACAATGTGTCCGTATCTACAACACTGGAGTGAACGTTAAGGGCATGACTCTTTCGCTTTAGCGCATCCAGTGTTACTTCTGTCATTGCCGGGACATTTGCCAAAAGAATCCTTGTCTTTCTGTTGTAGTCTGCAATTCTCTGTCGCTTCTGACGTCTGGGAAATTGCTCCAAACATAACTCGTAGTACGTGGCAGCATTCTTGATGTCTTTGTGACGCTCAGCGACAATTGCCTGCATCAACAAGTATCGAATATACAGTTTGCGCACCGCCTGGTCCTTTGAGTCTGGATCCATCAACGACGAGTCACGCATCATTGCCTTGAAGATCACCCTGTCTAGCTTGTCCTTGAATGCCAGGTACAATCGCGGATTGTGCTCCTCATAATTCGATGCGAGCTCTGTCATGTACAAGGATGCAGATGGGGATGTCTGGAATTCTGCATCACCGTTCTGTCGGTGCATGACAATATGGAACATGTCAAACAGCATGTAGTGAATCTCTTCGCTCCCAACGTTTTCTTCCGGATGTGCTACCAGAAATTCAAACATTTTTTGCACAATCTCAATCAATGGCCTACTGGTGCCATGCAATACGTTACAGAACTCAATACAAGCCAGTTGAACGTTGTCATCTGAATCCTTCCCGGCATCAGTGGCGGCAGTTGTGTTCAGCACTTCATTTGCATCTGCATCACGACGAGCATGTCGATCAGTGGCTTTGTCTCCACTGACAAAATCCAGACTTTGTCGTAACATTTCCTTCCATTGTTTATGGTTGATGCAGTCCAAAATAGCTTGCTCGTACTCGTTTTCCGAAGCCTCCCTCCCCTTAGTGACCTTGTCAGGCTCTTCTATGTGACCAAGCTTGTGCCGGGAGCTGCTCTTTCGCAACGAGGGTGTGTGGGGCACGTCATCACCGGCTTCTGCAGTCTCCTGCTCTTTCGCCTTTTCGGCACTTGCAATGTCAATTTGCATGTCTGCTGACTTTCCACCCGGTCCAGGAGCGTGATTGGGAGTCTTGACCCCGGCTTCAGATGCGCTTGGATTCGGCACCTCTTGCACCTGCCCTTCGTCGATGGTTGAATTTAAAATACCTGCGGCATCATTGGCAGCTAAGTTTACTCCAGTATCTTCTGGGACCTCGTTGTTCTCAACGGTCTTCTCAGAGATGAAACATTCTACGTTGTCCAAAATGCTCGGTTTGCTCTGCTTATCTTTCTTATCCTGCTCATCGTCCTTGAGAGTGGCTTTCATAAGGTCAAATATGGCCTTGATCACCACAGGCCACTTCTTTTCTTCTATGCGCAGAATGGATACCGATACCTTTTCAGAGCGTGGTACAATCGACGATGTCCCATGAAGATCACTCATTTTGGTCCACTGGTACCGAACATTCAAAATTTGGTCAATGAGGTTCTGATCTGTCAACGGCATACTCATCAGATGCTCGTACCGACCAATGAAACCCGGAACATTCTGCATCATACCCAATAAAGAAGGGTCTGATTGCATAGCCATGATAATGAGAGGACCAAGCTCTCCGTTGTACGAGTACCTAGCGTGTCCCTGTGTAGCCATTTCTATATACACATCCCGGAAAAGTAACATGCAGTCTTGGAATGCCCCAATGCTGAATAAGAGGCGGATCAGTTTCTTGCGAGCTAACATGAAGCTTGGGTTAACGACAAGACTCTGTTCCAAGGCATAGCGACTGGCAGAGACATTGCCAATCTCGTAGGCACTGAATCCCGCCCTATACCAAACAACACAGTCTGTCCGATCCACAGCAACTGCATTCCAATAATGTTTCAGAGCACGCCTATATTTCGCCATACCGAAATAGACATCGGCAAGGTTCTTGTTTCCTAGGTACCTCAGGAACAGCGGAATGTTGCGAACGAGTGGAATTGACCGCTCTTCTTGAGCCCGGCGCACGATAGGATTGCGCAACATCTTCTTATATTTCTTGATAGCTTTCGATGCTTTACCTTTTCCATGCGCATTGAGAGCGGATTGATAGGCCGCTATGGCCTCAGCCTCAAGCGCTTCCCTCGTTTTGCCATGCTTCTGCCGTTTCCGAGGATGGGCGTCTTCACCCTCCGAATCCTCTCCACCCTCTGAGTCTTCAATATCACTGAAGTGTTCATCTTCACTCAAAACTTCCTCTTCCTCTTCAAAGAATTCTTCCTGCGGTTCTGCCCGTTTCTCCTCATTGATCGCTGCAAACCCAAACATTGTTTCTCAATTCTAACGGCAAGAAAAGGCCGTATCCGTTCTGAAATTCTCTTACATCACGGTCTGTCCGGGAATCCCTTAAGATTTCTTCGCCTGTCAACAGACTTTGAAATCATTACCGTCTCGATGCCTCCTATTGGTTACAGGAGCTTTCTATGTTTTCAATACCAAGTGGAAACACTCCCGTGTCCGCATCAAAAAGCAGCTGCGATCAAAGTGCTCAGTGCGCAGCCACTCTCGTCCAGCGCAGTGACCGTGACAGGCGCGAAAAAACGAAAAACGGCAATACCAGACCTTCATTAATGATAAATTAGGGTTCAGCTATATACTTTCCCGCCCTCCGCGACCGACCGTGCCCGGGGGGACTGGCTTGCACGGCTCGGAGGGTATTGGTGCTGGAAATACAAAATTACTCAGAACGTGCAAAAACTGAACTGGAGGCCCTTCAGCCTCAGTTGGATCCAAACCTAATTCACGCTGTTGTTGTTTGGATCCGCAGAGTTCCGGTAGTGAACATACCGTTGCGTACACCTTGGTTGTCTCCTTCTCTCACAGAACCCGCAGCGCCCTATTCCCATACTCTCTTCCCATTGGTAGTAAGACTTGCCAAAAACAGAAAATGTAGTTTCTATAGAAAACGTACCAACCTCGGCGACTGATGATTTGGCGCCCCAGCCCCCCTCCCCAACCACCAAACCCTCCCTCACTATTCACCACCATGTTAACCCCCTCTCGGGTTTGAAATAATACCCACCTGCCCCTCTCCCTAACCAGACCTGTCACAAGGAACTACAGCAGATTCGCCTCAGTGAAGTATGTCTGTATTAACCAAAAATCTCCGCCGACCGTGTCCAGGTCGTACATTCCGAGTCGTGACTGTTGCTCTGACGGTTCCTGTTCAACCAGGGCTGCACGGTTGGTCGGTTTGTTTTGCTTTTTTTTTTTTTCGCATTCGAACAGCTTTTGCTCATTTGAACGGTGCAATCTATGAACGCTCATAACTATTGTGTCGGTACATTCGTCAGTGTGGACAAATGGTTTCTGGTCTGTGGAAAATGGTGTGTTCTTGTCAGTGGAACAATGTGCACCTCATATATTCACTATGCTAATTCGTCGCCATCGTGATCATTGCATGTGTCGGGAAATGTTGGGTTTTGTTCAGTCCCAGTGCCCCATGTAGCAATCACCGGCATTTTCTTTCCACCGCCGCCAGTATGTTGTCGGTGAGGAGAGTATGTTGCATCTCCTGCTCTCTGGCAACGTCGAGGGCACCATGTCGTAGTTGGCAGAGGAGACGAATGGCGTACCGCAGCAGTGGAGAAACAAGTGCCCGAAAATGTCGGCGGGTCATTCGTCGTAGGGCTTGCGTCTGCTTAACTGTTGGGCCAGCCTTTATTGCTCAGGCTTTCCTTGAGCGATCGTTCGATGGTGATCTGGTCGAACATATTGGAGGAATTGGGCACACAATGCCCATGCGTACATTGGCTATAGGTCAAAGGGACCTACGTGCGAGTTGTGTCATTCGAATTCCGATTCAATGTTGGAGTGTGGCCGGTGCGATGTTTTCATTCTTTCTGAAAAAGCGAGCTCCCCGACTATGCGAGTTGGATTCGTTTTGGCCCCAACCACCTTACACACACGGATTGGCCGGAAATATGAGTAGCCGAGCATGCCGCGAATAACAAGGGCACGGATTCACCATCTCTACAGTTTAGAGCAGAATGATCCTTCTCTGCACACTTGCGTGCATTGTATGTTCTGAATATATGCTGTATTAGTGTCCGTTATACCTGGCTATTTTGGGTGCGATAGGACGAAATCAAAATCCCTGACAAGTACATAATCCACATGGTAGGAAGAGCACGGTTCTCCGGTGCAACTCGAACTATTCAACGCCATGCCTAACAAAGAAGTTGAGGGAGCAGTTAATACATGGGACGTAAACCTGTGCGAGACCTGCGTTAAGGTCCCTGCATATTGGTGTTGCTCGTTCTGGACGCCATGCTGTTTTGTGTGCCGTCAACGTATTCGAATTTTGGGTGGTCCAAACGTTTGGCGCGATAACTACGTCTGCTGTGGCGGTATCTGCGGTAACTGCTGCAAGGCGTGCGGTAATCTCGACAAGAAGTGCCCGGATGTCTGTCTATGCATCGAGAGCTTCTTCTGCTTCTGGTTCGCCACCAGCGGTAACCGGTTCCTCCTGCAGTCGACCTACAAGATCAGGAATACTCCTCTCGAAAACTGTCTGCTAATCTTTGCCTGCATTTGCTCCTGGGTCCGCTGCATTGCATCATTCTTCATTGATCTGCCGCAGGAACTCGAGTTCCTCATCGATATCCTGTACGCCATGCTGGCCAGCTGTATGTTGTCCCAGCAGGAGGCTGAGATTGATTTCCAGACTGGCACTGCAGGTGAGATCTATTGCTTCACGCCATACAAGAACCGTGTCCACGAGAGACAGCCTCAACCGCAGCCTGCTGCTGCTGGTCCACCCGGCTACCCCGGACCTCCCGGCGGTGCTCCTCCACCTGGCTACGGTGACCCTAATTCTCAGGGCGGCTACCCGCCCCAGGGCTACCCTGCGCCCAAGAATTGATGAAAGTGTGACAATGAAAAAGGTCAATTATAATTCATCGTCAACGTAGTGAGTATTCATACTGTTGTTTGGTCGGGAGCTGACGGGTTTTGACAAGTATATTGATAAGCAGTTTCCAGTTCCTGAGGCTTGAAACTACAATAACTTGTAAATACATGATTCTGCAAAGGACAGCTACTATGTAATCTTCTTTAGTTTATTGTCATTACGCTGCTCGCGGCCCTATACTGGGCATGGCGGATACCAAAGTCTTCAGGTCGTCTAAATGCGAACTGATGGCCTGCTCTACTATGGAAGCTGTGTACGACGAGACTGCGCTGGGCTGAGTGACACAGTGGACCAACACACTCTCCTGCTTGTTCTGTAAATAGAACAATGACGTAATCGTCCGATTGCCACGAATGTGTGCTGCTTGCATGGTTCTAGAATTGGATATTCCTGACATGAATCCTTCCAATGACGTGTGCAGCAACCGAATAACTGGGGCGAAGTCCTCATCAGCCTCCAGTTCTGCATTCGTTTTGGTGGATCTGGCCACAATTTCTGGCTGGTCTCCTACAATGACATATGCACTCTTCCTTCCCGGGGGATACGGTTCTAACAAGGCGTCCAGCGTCCTTTGTATCTGCTTTCTAACCGCTTTGGGGCCCTTCTTGCTCCGAGAGCACAGGCTTGGTGCCATGCTTTGGTACTGACTTACAAACGTCTGTGGTGAGAGCACTATGTCATAGGTCCTCTTCTCCCCAAAGAGCCTTTCGTCAATGTCCCTCTAGGTATTTGCATAAACACATAGAATTAAAATGTCATCGATGGCCAATTTGAAATACTCTCACAGCCCTTCGCACGGAGTCATTTGGCCACTGAGAAACGACGGTGTGTCAGTTGCGGGTGACTCTGCGGGGCCGTTCGGACGTCAGCCCCAATTGTTGCCGCCCCGGGGTGGGGGGGGGTTTCCCGCGCGCAGAATTTGACAGCAATCCGAGGGTGGCTGCTCATGTTGAGAGGGGAGCCCTCCCTTCCTTCCGCCCTCAGAAGAAACAGCGCCAGGCGGGACCGCGTGGCAGACAATTTTGTCAAAGTTTACAGGCCAATTGGCTTATTCCTTCATCAATGGGTAACTTTCTTTAGACGACAGACATAATGAATCTCCTTGGTATTTAGAGGGATGACAAAAATATGCGGCCATACCGGTTAGCATCGGAGAAGCATTCTCGAGCGTGGCGCTGGCGTTACGCAACGGGTTTGAAACAGTTTGCTTGTTAAAGAGTAGGTAACTGAATCCGATACGACGTGGTCAATGATACGGTGATGACTTCTATCCTTCAAAGTTCTATGAAGTCCACTTGAAGTTCTAAAGAGTCATTCTTCAGAATTTCGCCGGGCGCTTATACCTGATTCATATTTGTCATAGTTACACTGATGTGGTTGTTGACCCGAAACATACCCGGTTTCAAAATTTGTGAACTTAATTTACTGACTCTGGCTTATCTTTCTTGCTCTGTTATTGAAATTAGATGTAAATCGTGCGTGCTGACGGTCTTCCCGAAGTCTATGATTTGTAAGACGATCGGATCAGCCATTCTCGCCAACGGTAAGTAATTGCATTACTCAAGTCCAGGAGGAGCTGGAAGGGATGATTCGATGATGAAAGAACTTTTTCTGTCAATCCACTGAAGAGGGCGCACTACCCACAATTAGCGCGTGCGGGCGTTCTTCACTGTTTATCCAAAAAGTGTATTCATACTGCCTGAAGTTTCATCCCTTTCTGGTCCTGTCCGGGTTCATTCTTCAAGGGATTTCTTGACCGCTAACATTATCTACATTCAGTCTTTTCCTTTTTTTCTTCTTAGCTAGCCACACGAACACTGGTCTTTACGAATTGGAGAGACATTCAGTTCGACACTAGTGTCAGTTCTAGTAGGTATTTCTGTTATACACCAGTGCTGGTTGGGCGTTTACTGCAGCTGATGAGTTTTTGTTGTCGCCCCAGTCTGAACTACACTGTTGAGTGACCTTGTCCATACAGCCAATTTACGGACAGACTGACCTCGTCCTACCAGCACTCTTTGAATCCTTAGTGTTCTACGCAAGAACTTGGGCTTACTAACCTCCAAGAACACATCAACATAGCTCTTTCTTTTTCCTATTCAGATGCACTACCTCTTGTCTCGGTGATCGTCAATTGACACAATGGGGCGAGCAAACACCAACAGAAAGAAGCAGAGTCGCGGCCTGAAACAGGTACGCTTTTACTGTCAGATCTGCGAGAAGCAATGCTCGGATGCAAATGGATACAAATGCCATTTGGCTAGCCCATCCCACAAACGGCAAATGGAGCTTGTTCAACTGAAACCTGAGCAATACGCAGAAAGGTTCTCCAACCAGTTCCTCCAGGGATTTCTTGAGGTCTTAGAGGAAAACTTTGGAACAAAGCCTGTCGATGCAAACAAAGTGTATAACCTATTCGTCAGTGACCCTGGTCATGTTCATATGAATGCGACGCAATGGAGCGGGCTTGGGCAATTTGTTCGCTGGCTCGGCAAACACGGGTATGCAACATTGACCAAGACGGACGCATTCTATGATATTACCTATATTCCCAGCGGAGACCCTGAGGAGGAAGATGACACGTCTGGTCCAATGTCTCGAAATCACCAAGAACAGGAACTTGCCAAAGACGCGAGCCGACAAGATCGACTGCTTGCGAAACAGATCAAGACTGGTTGGAAGAGGCAAACATCATCTAAAGTTGCTGGCAACGATAGGGATGCAAAGGTGTCGTCACTTGAGAGGGCCCGTGCTTCGGATCCCTCAGCGGCAGAACAGAAGATTGCTATTACACTGGGATCTTCGGATGCTACTACCAGTCGCAGTGCGGATGACAAGAAAGGCCAGAAGCGTCGCGCAGTCGCTCTTGGGGACAATGTTGACGCCACGGATGTCAATCCACACAAAAAGAAGCCAGTCTCTTTGGGATAAGCAATGGGGCACATCAAATAAGGACACTGTACAGTCCACATTAAAGAATCAGAATCCACCATGTCTCTGGGTTTAATTTCCTTTATGTTTTAAGGGATTGCGGCGAGCTTTTCCTCGGTCCTGTGTATCCGGTTCTTTTCCCTTCGCATCCAACCGCGGGGAGGACACGAGTTCCGACTGGCTCAGACCGGGCACCTCATCGACTGTCCGAGCAGTGTCCTGCCGTTGAGTGCCCATGTGGGCAGCACCTGATGCAGGACCTAATGGCAGGGTCATATGCAGTGCATCTGTGTTCAAGGGATACAAGCCATTCATGGCTACGGCATTGGTTGATGTGCCCAGGCCGGTGGCTGTTCGAGACGCATTTGTTGTGGCATCTGCAGCCAAATTGACGTTCGAAAGAGATATCACGCGTAGGCTAGCCTCCGCTGCGTCTCTTTCTGCAGTGATGCGGCGGATCTCTCCGTTGGCTTTTAGAAGTGCATTCATGGCATCATGGTAAAGATCGCCGTCTGCCAATGACGGACTACGGGCCAGATCCCTGGTCGTGGATCCAAGGTCTGCCTGCGCCAAATCGAAATCTGATTGCTGTCGGCTCAAGGCACGTTTCAATTCCGATTTTGTGCGTTCAGCAGTTTGCAGTGCTTCCGCTGCTTCAATGGCCGCAGCGTCTGCATCTGCCTGGGCCGCATAGAGGCTCTCACGGGACTGCTGGGCCTCCGATTTGACTTTCAAATAGCGACTAAAGAGTTTTCCGTACGAATTCAAAATCACGCTTACGTCGTCTGCAATATTCTTCAGTGCGTGATCTTCAGCTCTGAACGCCGTAAGATCCGTTTGCCAGCCCTGAAGGTCCCGGAGGACACGATCAACCTGCACAGGGCTACTTTGTACATCTTTCTGCCTGCTTTCCATCACGGATGCTCGCGACTTAGTGACCAGTTTTTGAAGTAGGGGCAGACTCTTTCGGGCTGCCTCCATCCGTGCTCCAGCCCGATCTGAATTGACCTGGCTTTCCTCCACAGCCATGGTCAATCTATGGACATCGTCCTCCAACTGCCGTTGACGAAGCTGGGCGAGATCTCGGTCTCGGACGGCCTGCTCACACCGGTTCTGGACGTCCTTCAGAACCTTCTGTGTAGAAGAAATATCATGTTTCAATCGCTGAACCTCACGCGACTGTGATCCTCCGGGTCTGCTTTGGTTCTGTGGCTGGGACTGCTTCAATTCTCTCAGCTCAGATTCCAAAGACTCAATCTTGTCATTGGCCCAGTCCCAGTCGGCCTTGCTCACACGATCCGCCTTCTTATGGCCCACTTGATTGTTCTTAGCTACATCAAGCTCTTCCTCTAGCTCTGAAATGCGCTTAACCGCCTTGTGCAACCGATCTACTACCTTCTCGAGATACAGGCTATCGTCCTTGGTGCTCGAGCTCCTGCGGGGCTTTTGAATTGACTTCGGTGTTGAAATATTAACCCGGTTGCTTCTACTGGCATTGCTAGGTGCCGAACTCTTATGTTCAGCGCTGCTAAGGATGTTGTGGCATAGATCCACTGATTCGTGTGCATATATAATACTGTTATACAGGTCTTCAATCTCGTGCTCGAGACTCCGATCGACCCGATCAGAGACGGCCATTGGTCCCGTACTATCTTTGTTCACTATGTCATCACTGTGTCTCACATTGTTCACAAATAATCTTCACACTCCCAGATGCAGATGTCACAGACACTCCAATCGAATGAAGCAGTTCTCTCGCCGCAAGCTGCGAGTTGCTGCGAAGTACCTGCCCTCTAGGTTCGCGGCCACCAGCCGAACGGTCTCTCGTAACCCTCCCGGTGAATACGCAGCCCAAGGGGGAGCCCAGCTCCCGTGCTGGCGAATAGTGAAAAGCCACCAAAGTCCCGCCAAAAAGACTGGAGCGTCAAAAATTCGGCCCCGAGAGCGGGGTGGGTGGGAGATGGGCGATTGAGCGGCCGGCAGGTCCACGGAGACACCCTTCTCTGGCGCCCACCTCCCCATTTACGCGACTGCAAGGTCCTTGAGACCCAGCAACCGGTTTCAGCGGAGATCTCATGGCGCACAGATTGTGAACTCTGTAAGGACTGACGAGGCTGGTGTGCTTAATTTGACAAAAACGGTACAGGTTAAAAGAAAGTGATTCCCAGAGGTCATTCTGAGCATCTTGTCAGTACAAGACGCGAGTCACTAGTAACATATTTTGTGCTTAATTCTCCTGTCTTGTCACGTGGAACTTATGAAAGACACTTTGACAAGACTCGTACACGAACACACATAGAACACAGCAGAATGTATTGTATACAACTTTTGTTGCCGTTCCTCCTGATGCCACGGCAATTGTATGTAATGCCGGGATACCCGTTCCTCTGGGTTGCAACATTATTAGCGATCGTCCTCGAATTCAAACCATGCCTGGTATGCACGGTCATTCTGACTGTTGTTATATTCATGGCTTGCAGTAGCGGAATGTTGCATTTGTGTCCCGCAATCTGCGAAACGCAAGTGTTTGAAGGACAGCAGAACTGCCTCAACAAACTCAGTGAAGTCTTCGGAGCCGGGTCCGGCCTGCCGAGCATAGTGACTGTATGAGTTTGACATCCAATTTGCGAAATACAAAGTTAAAGAAGAAGTAGTACACAATACTCATCATTGACAGTGCTTTGCACATTAAAATACGAATAGTAAGTCGCTATATTTGTACAAGCTCTATGCCTTTGGAACCCTCCAAGCCAGTGATGCAGCATGTGAACATACCCTGATCTGACCATTACAAGTCCTCAGTTTCCTCCTCCATGGAGATACCTTGCTCCTCGAGGCGCTTCAGCAGAATGGGCCACAGATCCTCAGTAAGAGGAGCAAAGACACCGGTCTTGGTGATCTCACCGTCCAGGATCATCTGAGTGGCAATGGCACAGGGCACACCAACCAGATACGCCATGGCACTAGGTCCCTCTGGTTCCGGTTCACCATACTTGACGAGGGTGCAGGTCTTGCGCTGGCGGCGACCATCTGGATAGCTGGCAAAGAATTCGTGCTGCAGCAGAATCAGATCACGCTCGCCCTCTGCAAACATCATGCGGACCTTCATGTTCTCGCAAAGGCAGTCAAGGTACGTACCCACTTGCTTGGCCTCCTCGTCGCTGATCACTCCGAGCCAGCGCAGACCGCTCACAATGCGATTCAATTCTGATCCAGTCAGCCCGGTTTTGGCCGCTACTGCCTTCTCAAGTGAGGCGTTGTCACTGCCAGCAGCGTCCAGCATCTTGGCCAGCAAATCGCGCCACTTCATGGCAGGGGCACCGGGCTGCAGGAAGTCACGGGCGTCGTCGTTAAGGAAACCCATGTCGGCAAGCGCCTGTACAAAGACAGGATTACCCTCGTAGCGCAGAGAACCACGCAGGCAGGTCTTGCACTCTGGCATGCCGTAGCGAGTGTCATAGTAGGAAGAGTCCCGATTAGGGTAACCCCAGGTAGAGAAGCCGGGCTTAACGTTGACACGCTCAGGACCATCAGTCATGAGCTTAGGACCGGGCACAGTCACAACCTGGCCATCCTTCTTGAACTTGGCCTCGTTGCGGGCAGCCAGGAGGACACCGCGGGGACTCCAGGAGAACTTGTAACCGAAGGGGTTACCGCTGTCCTTGGGGTCAGGCAAACCGCCGGCGTAGGACTTGAAGGAGTCGATCGAACCACCCTGGTCGTGAACTTCCTTGATAACCTTGAGGGCATAGAGATGATCCATACCCGGATCGAAACCAATCTCATTCATGACAGTCAGACCAAGGCTCTTGGCCTCACCGTCGAACTCCGCCATCTGAGGAGACACATAGGAAGTGGACACGAAATTCTTTTTGTTTTTCAGGCAGGACTTGATGATGAGAGCATGCTGGGTGTATGGAACCAAAGAAACCACAATATCGTGGGCAGCGACTTGGGCGTCGAGATCAGCCTCGTTGGAGACATCGAGGACGATTGGAAAGACTCGGTCGCTATTCATCTTGGCCGCTAGCTTCTCGCCATTCTCTTTGGTGCGAGATCCCACAGTGACCACATTTTCGGGCCTGGCGTCAATCATCCACTTCACAAAGGGAGGCACGACTAGGCCGGTACCGCAGCAAAGAATCTTAGGCATGGTTTCAGGTATACTTTCTGTCAAAGGCTGACTGCTTTCCTTTGCCACGAAGGTTTGAAAGTTGTTCGTGCAAGTGATGTGATCATCTGAGCAGAAACTGAAACACCTGTCCACACCTCCAATCTCATAGTGTCCCTTTGCCTTCAGCGGTCGGTCCGTTTCCTGCTCCGATCCCAGACTTGGAAGTCTGAAGACTGCAGTGCACTTGGTTATATGGTCCCACCAAGCCAGCCATCCCATGTGTTTTCCTCCCTCCCCTCTGTGGGTCAGCAGCCACCACGGAGGCAAAGCTTTCGTGTCCGCGGTGTCTTAATGGTGATTCATATGCAGTACGGACGTATAGAATTTCTCGAGACATGAACACATTCAAAACTATCTTTGCTAGGGCTATACTTCAGGTTTAGAAAAGAGACCTATCGCATGATCGGCAATCAGTTTGGATCTCTCCGGCTCGTTCAAGGGTACGGTGCCAAATGTTGTCCAATAACACCGGTACATTTACAACCGCGTAGGGATTCTCCGAAAATGATAGTACGCGCTTTCGGTGCCAAGTTTTGCTGGCCTTACGCTCCGGTGTGCTGCCTTCGCCCCGTTCCCCCGGAGGAGGGGGGGCCTTAATTCAATTGGTGATCAAAAATGGACTCCCGTGTCGGCTCCGTCGGGGTCCACAAAGGAGCGGAAGCCTGCACTACGCATCCGTTTCCCAGTTGGCCTCCCTGCCCAATGCGCGTTCGGTCGCCCAGTTTGGGTGAGCGTGTGGCAGCTGCCCGACTACAGCGGGAGCCCAGAAAGGGGGGAGGGCACAGAAGAAAGTGCCCAGTCCCAGAGCAAGCTAAGAGTGGGGACACGGGAGAAGGGGAAAGGGCGTTTCGGGCATCTGGCTGGACTTGCAAAGACATGGCGCATTCCTGCATAGTGAAACCTATGGAGCAGCAGTGAGTGAAGGATGGGATTTATGCATCCAAGTAAGCCATGACCAGCGTCAGAAATGACAATGGTATATAAGTATATCTACGATTCCAAAGTGCATGATCATCAACTTTATTGCATGTCATTTCTCCAGCACACACTCTCTCTCCATGCTACACCGAATCGGACTGTTACGAAGAAGCCAGTATACACTTTCACTGAGCGCATCATGTCTCCCGTAGTATCAATAGATATGGAGGACGACTCCGGCCCTCGGATTACCGGTGAGTTTCTGAAGAAACTGTGTAGGGGGACCGAAGGACTGTACGGTACTCCGTCTCTGAATGACACACTCTGCCTACACTACGAGGGATTCAGCAAAATCGAGGATCTCGAAGAGTACACTGGTCTGAAGAGCCTGTGGCTTGAAAGCAACGGTCTCACAAAGATTGGGGATTGGAAAGCCAGGTGAAGCTAAAATGCCTGTATTTGCACGAGAACTGCATATCTAAGATTGAAAACTTGTCCCAGCTCCAGGAACTCGACACCATTAATTTGGCCAATAACATGATCGCAGACCTTGAGGGTATTCAAAACCTACACAAGCTTACCACCTTGTATCTGGCACACAACTGGATCGAGTCTGTAGAGGCTCTACAGCCTTTACTGAAGTGCACAGAACTACGCACCTTGGACCTCAGCCATAACAAGATCAGCCCAGCGACCCGGCGGCCGTCGATATATTGGCAGCAATGCCAAACCTGAACCTGCTGGTTCATACCGGAAACCCAGTCAGTCGTGAGATCAAGAATTACCGCAAAATTATCATCAGTCGCTGCAAGGTTCTCAACTACCTCGATGAACGCCCTGTTTTTGACAAGGATCGCGGCGCGATTAACACCTGGGCTGAGGGCGGGGTGGAGGCGGAACGGAAGGTGCGTGAGGAATGGACAAAACGGGATCAGGAGAGAACCCGCCGGAGCGTGGATGCACTGAGTCGTCTGCAACAGGAGGCTGCTGCACAGAGGGAACGAGGCCTGTGAATCCGCATCATACCGCCTGCGGAAGCGAGAGGCAGTTCAAGGAGGCGTGTCCGGCATACGAAAAGTACGACTCTGTCACTGAGGATGTGGCAGAGGTACCTGAACACAATGTCCAGATCATTGAGGCAAAGATAGAAAGCAGCCAACGTTTAAATGGAGACAAGTCGGGACAATGTCGTATTGGCGATAATCAGACGAAGGAGACGCAGGGAGATGCTGCCCATGCTGCAGCGAGGATGATTTCCATCTACCACAGCTTGAGCAGGTTACTGAGGAAGACTCGCTCACTACGGGCAGAAGCCCTTCATTGCTGAATCAGATCAGAAACCGTTTCAATCCCTGGTTCTTGAGGCAAATGCCAGTTCTCCATCAGCCCTTGATGCCGACAAAAAGAAACCGCTGGTGCAAGTTATGGACGAGCTCTGTGTTGATGACCTCGACTAAATTTCAGACCTGGCACACATGGTGTCGTAAATCATGTTTCCAAGGAAATCCAATCAACAGGAACTTCCGCCATGTAGCATGTCCACATGAATTCAATACAGGTAAACAATCATACATCATCTGATCAATGGACATTAGAGAAAGAGAAAACTCGATGGCAAAGCAAAAACTGAAGTGATTTGCGAACATGCTCCTGAAGCTAGGTTCTAATTTCGCAGTTGCATTTTATGGTCTCCCCTGAAGGACACAATCTACTGGGTGCCGTACTTGTCAATCAGGCCCTGGACAACAGCAATGTACTTTTCCTTGGCATCTTCCTGGGACATGCCCTTGATCTTCTCCCAGGCGTCGTACTTGGCGCGGCCCTTGGGGTCGAACATACCGGGGCGAGCTCCAGAGCAGTCGCCGATGGTACCCTGCTTGAACAGAGCGTACATCTCCAGAAGCTCATCGTTAGAGGGAGAAGACTTCAAGGTCTTGGCCTTGACTGCAGCAGTATCGAAATCCATGGTGATAACTTGTCTTGTGAAACTACAATACGTGTTGATGTAGAACACTTCATGCTGCTCCAATTCCTGCGGCGCAGCCCAGGAAGTACCCGACGGACTGCCTGAATTTCCGCTCACTTTAGACAGCACCCATCAACAACAACGAGCCATCCGCCCCAAATGTACACAGGACTCCTTCATATCCGGTACTCAGCGTGGACTTTCCAGATGCGTTTTGCTCAGGGTAGCGTGTTCAATGGTTTCCCAAGCGCCCGTTTGTTGTGCCTATGGTGTCCCCTCTCATCTTCTTTGGTTGAAGAATATAGGAGAATCTTACTGTGCATACACTGGGCACCAATCAATCGTGCACTACCATACCTTCACCCCCTACTTTCCAACCTGGTGCAGTACACCCAGTACTTTTCTGCCGCAAGGGCACGGACACACAAACGAAAGAGTTATTTTGGGAAACAAGGACCATTTTGAGGGGCCGGGACCGTCGGATGTGTGCTCTGTGTCTGCACTGATTCTCTCGCTGCACACCAAGCGTGATCATTAGAGAGGAATAAAAATCTAGTGCTCGTTCGGATGCACGATAAGTATGGTCTGCCCCCAAAACTCCCTCAACGACAAAAGTCACACGAGAATGAATGCAGGCCGCTGTGCGGTAAGCCAGCATAATTGAGGCACTTTATGTCTTGATAGAAGGCACAAGGTTAGTGACAAGGGATACCTTCTAGCGCATAGACTGTTCCCCTCTGCTTGTCACGAGGTTTGTTCGCAAACGAAACAAACGTGCCTCGGAGACTGCAGAGATTTTTGCCGTTCCAGTAACCGAGCCCGTGGACAGTAGTGCATAAGCATCAAACACATGCGTTCGCATGGTACCTGTAGTAGTTGGGGTCCATATGTCCAAGGAAAGAAGTATATACTGCCAAGGGAGAGGTTTTCCGGCAGGTGATGAATCCTCTTCGATTGCCTGCCCCATCCCTGCGACATCCCAGCCGCCGTGCTATATATACGGCCATGGAAACCTACGCCACTGCGAGGTCACACTGCGGACATCTGCCACAGCGTTTGCACGGGGTAGGGTTCTTGCCTTTTGATATTGATTGTACCCACTGACCGGGACCCACAGTTGAAACTGACACGTAGAGCAGTGAGATCCACCGGTGCGTGTACCAGGTAAACAAAATGCATGCCCACGGAAGCTCTTTACCCACTGTGCCGCCCCCATCCCTCCCTCCCCGGGGGGGGGTGCCTTTTGGATCTGCGGGTTCAATAGTTGCAAAGTGAGCTCCCCAAAAGTACAATTTTCACGGGCATTCCAAAAACGCAACTACCAACGATGGCTGGGCTGATGGCGAACGTGTGGTAACGAAATTGTTGATGGCAAACAGATTGGGAACTAAATTATGTAATGATTGATCATTAATCCTCCATTTGCTGCTTGGAGTTCGGATCAAACCCGGGTGGGTAGGTGCTCCAGGCAGCCAGGACGGAGCGGGGGCCATAGAAGTAGTTGCGGCCATGACCGATCTGACGGTTATCAATGATGACAATGTCGCCCTTTTGGTGTTCACCAATGACACCGTACTTCCAGAGCAAGCTGCGAATGTGCACCATGTCTTCAGTGGGAATGTCAGAACCGTCACCGTAGTAAGAGTTGAGGGAAACATCACCATTGTACAACCAATAGTAGCCGTTCATAATTGCGCGCGTGACCACGCTCAAGAAAGCAGGGTACCAGCGCTCTTCACGCACCGCTGCAGTCTCATGTTCCATGTGTTGGGCTTCGATGTGGAAGGTAGGAACATGGTTGTACCAGATCTCGCGGCCGGTGTGGGGGTGGTGAGTGCGGCCGGAGTAGATGTCATGGAGAACCAGAACATCACCCTCCCACTTGGGGTGCAGACCCTCAGATTCAGCAAGACGGAAGGCTTCATCCCTGTCTTTAGTGTTGAACATGGTCTGCCAGCTCTTTGTCTTGAGAAGGTCCCAAGTGCTATGGCTTTCATCACGGTACTTGCGGATGGTCTTCATACCGTGCTTCTCGAACTTGGCCTTGACAGCGGGATCCATGTTCTCCCAGACCGCTTCGTTATCGAACAGAGGAGTCTCACCACCGACAGGAGATGGCTGTTCGGCAAAGAAGTGCAAGTTCTTCGGACTGGTGTGCTGCAGGAAGCTCATCTCACTGTGCTGCGGAACCTGCAGGTAGTATGGGAATTCAGAGGCCGCAAAGACATATTCAGTGCCCGGGATCTTGGGTCGCTCAGAAACGCCAAGGTAAGTGTTGTTCAGCCACGGGTCAAAGGCAGTGATGACCGTCTCAAAGTCTTTCGGGGAGGACAAATCAAATCCGCGGAAACGAATCGCGCCGTGCTTAATAAGGGCCTTTTCGAAAACGTCGTGGTTCTTGGTGACATATTCCGCCAGGAACTTAGCATCTTGGCCAGGGGTCTTGGGTGTCAACTGCAGAGGGAAACCGCGGAGGGGATCGGCCAGCTCGGCTTTCACCAGATCGTTGGTGAGTGTATTTACTGCAGTGGTATCCTTGGCGCGATGAGTCGGCTCCGTCAGGGTCTTACGATGACTCCAAATTTTCTGACCCGTGGGAAGGACCTGGGAAGGCTTGACGAACTGCACAAACAGGGCAACAAGCAAAGCCTGAATGGCAAGGAATCCCAGGAAGTACATCCCGAGGCGAGAGGAACCCTTGGGCTTGCTTACCTGCTTTACTACCATTTTGCAAGTTTACATTTGATCTTGCAACTTCAAAGTACATCATTTATTCAAGCGTATTGCTAATCTTGCTTTACTGGCGACCTCTTATACCTCAAAATGGCAGTCACATGAAGCTATCCATGACGTGTGGTGGTGGGCTGCGGTCGCAAATTCCTTCAGGGAAAACTTCGCTTCCTACGCCGCGTCCCCATTCCCTTCTCCCTCCGCTGATCCCTTCCTTTGCACACTAGGACAACTGACACCTCATCGCGGTGAAATTTTTGGCTATGCTGCTTCCGATCTGCGAGCTCTGAGATTGCGTACTGAGCGCATACAGACGGCAGCGGTTAAACTGCTTGCGCGATAGTCGGAAGGACCGGAAAAGATCTCTTCACGGAAGCCACGCGAGTAGTCGAATTAGTCCTGTATATTCACTACAAAAACTAGTAGATATTCGTTCCTGATTGGTTTTTGATCGGTCCCCGCGCTTGCGTTGCACAACTGGAAGTACTCGTCCCCAGACCCATCTCCGTCCGCTTTCCTTTGGAAGCAGGAAACGAAGCCTTTCCGGGCCAGACGGTGGCTTACGGGGCGGTGGGCCGCCCACCAGGGGGCCCCCCCTCCCTAACCCCTCTGGGGGGGTCTCTTTTCTTGTTTGTTGCAAATTCTCATTAGGGGTTCAGGTTTTGAGTACCTGGTCCTGGATGGATGAAAGGGGGAGGAGAGAAGATGGGTGGGGGGCGTTGGGACCGAGCGACATTACATAGTCTCGGAAAACAGGGAGGAGGGGGCCGTCAGGGGAAGGAAATCAGAGGTTGGTATCCCTTGTCTTGGAGAGATCCGGGGTTTTTCGCTAGGGCCCCTCCCCAGGGAGAGAGAAGCCCTGGGGCGGCCCCCGAGCCGGGGGAGCCGGCACACAAAAGATGGAGTTCTGGACAGGGCAAATGGAGAAGGGAGCTGGTGAGCCCCGGTAACAAAAACCCAAAGGCAAAAAAAAAAAGAGGGGGTGCACAGGCAGGCGGACGCGGGAGTGAGTGGTGGACGGAGACGGGAAGCAGCGGGTTGGCGGTGGTATACTCACCAGCTCAAACCAAGGACGGGCAGTTTTCCTCTGCTCCCGCCGTCGTACCAACCTCTGTTCAATAAAAAAGTGCAGAATTTCGAAAAACCGGTGTTCAACAAAAATTTGCACAATTCGTGATTGTTAGCCCAAGCGT
>PDIP01000064.1:96360-115729 GCA_002811645.1 Corallochytrium limacisporum
ACTCAAAAGAAGCCGATTTTATAAGATTCAAACGAAGCTTTCAAACCATAATGTAAATTATGCACTTTTTTATTGAACAGAGGTTGGTATTGTACAAGCGAGGGAGGCCGGGGTCTCAAAAAGCGATGTCGGCACGCCGCGAAAGGCATGTGTACGTACAGGGTAGCCCCGTTCTTCGTGGTTGTTGTAGCAATGATGGTTCAAGCATGTGATGCTATAAGGGTTAGGAACCCGATTAAGTGGAGTCCAATTCATTGGGTGAACCAAAGGGTTGTCATCGTCGTGATGTTCGCGGTCTGTTCCGAGAAAGAAAATCGTGGAAATTGAGCCAAGTGTGCAGTGCAAAATGTAGACAACACGAGTACGGACCATAGTGGTAGATACCATGATGATAGTGACAGCAGATGCAACACATCCAGCTGCATTGCCTGGGATTTGCCCGCATATGACTGCCGCGGGACCGTATCAGACGCTACCACATGAATTGCGCAGTCGGATACGAACCCTTACACACGTACTGGTCGGACAACACGACGGTAGCAAAGGAGCTGTGCTGAGCTGTGGTGAGCCAGGATGCTCAAGGAGTGGACATCGCATTTTGGTCTGCGCAGAATGCAATTACAAAGCTTGCACAGGTCACAATCAGAACACGGACGACTCCCACCATATGCAGATGCACCTTGAAAGCGCGGGGCATGGCTTTGCAGTTTCTTTGTGTCATGATGTCGTCTACTGTTGCATCTGCAAAGACAGTTTCTACGACGAATTTTTGAGTAGATATGCACATACTGAGACAGTAAGGGCGGGTAGACAACGCAGTAAGCGAAGTAGAAGTTGTCCAAGGGCTGAAGACTTTCTACTTCCCGACGATGAGATCCCAGCAGCAAAGGTGGTGAAGACCGTGGTTGATGTTGAAGAGAATTTGATCTCAAAGGGTGAATCTAGCCATGGGTCCACCTCGGGGCTTGATCTTTCGGCGGAACTAGGTGTGACACCGGTGGACAAAAAGAGCAGCAAAAAGCTGGACGAAAGCTTCACTGACAGCAATCGGTCAGGTGGGAATGATTCGAGCCACGCGGTTGATGTGCTGTTGCCGAGGTGGCACCGCCTGGACAGTGCCGCTCGACTTGGTCTGCGTGGGCTTGTGAACTTAGGCAACACATGTTTCATGAGCTCCATTCTACAGGTCCTCATTCACACCCCGATGATGCGTAACTACTTCCTTAGCGATAGCCATCCGCAGGTCAAGTGCATGTGGGTGGAGAAACATGGCACCACGCACTGCTTATGCTGTGAGATGGACCATCTAGTACGGTCATTCTATTCGGGGGAAACTAATCCATTTAGTCCGCACTCATTTCTATCAGCAACTTGGCACTGTGTGAACCATTTGGCAGGCTATGCTCAACAGGATGCACATGAACTGCTGATCGCCGTCTTGGACACGATGCACCGCCACTCTGGCGGCACAAACCAAGATTGTAAGTGTATCATTCATCGTATCTTCACGGGTATCTTGCAGAGTGATGTCACGTGCCTGGCTTGTGGCCATGTGCGCGTGACTATGGATCCTTTCTGGGACATTAGCCTCAACGTCAAAGACCCCCTCACAGTCGAGAGCGGTAGCAAGAAAGGGCACTTGGGTCTGACCTTGAAGCGTTCCGGGTCCAACAGGAAGGGCAAAAAGGGCAGTCTTACAAAGTCTCATTCCACCACGAATTTAGGGACGGCACTTACCCCCAATAGTGCAGACAGCAACGGTGTGATAAAGAGCGAAGAATCCAACCCGGAAGACAACGCGAGCGCCGGCGTCATCCCGCCCGCAAATGGCAACGATGCACCGCCAGTCATTTCCGTGACCGCAGCACTACCAGCTGCGCCACGGGGAAAAGCGGATGCCTTGGATCTGCGGGTTTGTCTCGAACGCTTCACTTCCAATGAGAGCCTCGGCGATGATATTTACTGCCAGAAATGCTTACAGCAGCAACCAGCAGCGAAGCAGCTGAGTCTGTACTCTCTGCCGGTCATGCTCTGCCTGCATCTGAAGCGATTTGAGCACTCCACAATCTCACGGAAGTTAGATCGGCCCGTTAGTTTTCCCATGGAGTTGGACATGAGTGCGTTTGTGAGCTTCTCAAAGACCGACGTGGACAAAACCACCGATATTTCGGCCATGGATGACAAAAGTATGCACGATTATGCAGTCGATCAGGTCATGAATGGAATGGTCAAGAAGGAGGATCAAAATGGTGATCGTAGAGATGACCCAGCAAGACAGAACGGTGTGGAAGCTGGTGAAGGCGATGAGCAAAGAGGTACAACGTCAGCGGCTATGAATGCAAAGGGAGACGACGCCGAGTACAAATACGAGCTAATGGGTGTTGTGAATCACCACGGCGTGATAGACCGTGGCCACTATACAAATTATATTCGCCGGGATCAAGATTGGTACCGTTGTGACGATGCGTACATCTACCGGGCCACAGCGGACGAAGTCCTCCGCAGTGAGGGGTACCTCTTGTTTTACATGAAGAGCAACCTGATCTACTAAACATTGCGAGCTGTTCAACACTGCACCGGTCTCAAATATGGAACTATGATTTTGCTATTAATACAAATGATGTTGTTGAAATATGCTGAAATGGAGGAACATTCTTGTTTTGTTGGTGATCCTTTATATGCCCCAGGCTTCAAAGTTCTGCTCATCCGCGGCATTCATTTGGAATTGATTTGCGAGACCATCAGCACCAGCTCGTTCGTTCTCGTGCTGTTCCGCACGGGCCTTCTCTAGGTTGCGCAGGACAGTGATAATGTCGTCGTTGGAGCGCGTGATGCGGATCCAAAGAATGATCACCGTCAGTAAAGTGAAGAGCAGCACCAGATTGAGGCAGCAGTACAGGATCAAGAAAGCAAACGCAGAATCGGCCGTTAAGTTGTCGGTACCGGCACCGGTGCCAGTAATGAAGGTCACCATCTTGAAGATGAAGTACGCAATACCTAGCAAGAGAAGAACGATGTAGATGATGCCCAATGTCACGCTACGCCATTTGACCATCTGGTTAACATAGATCGGCAGGAAGACGATGATGCATGCTCCGGTAATACTCAGGTACCACTCCGGATCTGTCTGGTCAAGGGCAATGAACGCATAGAGAAACAAGAAGGCCACGACGAACGGGAAAATAACCTTGTTGAGCCCTACAAACGTAACATGGACATTGTATGCGTAGCGCAGTTTGCTACTGGCACCGATTACCTTGAATTTTAACAGTGAGAACTGGATGCGCAGTTTCGGCACCATCACCATCATGCCCAAGGCAAACGCAACAATCGCGCAAAGATTGACAATGGTCAAGGTATTTGCAATATTTCCGGTGCTCGTGGCATTCTGGTACTGGTAGATCTGCAGTACTCCAAACAATATGAATGCTAATTCAAAGTACATCGATCCGAGAAGTGCGAACGTGTTCTCGGAGTGGAGAGCGTCCCAGTTGTAGTACATTGTGTAGCCCATTAGACAGATATTGGCGTACAGAAACAATTTTAGGTGATTTGTGGAGTCATCAAACTGAACTTCCTGATAGATAACACCCTGAAAGATAGAAACCACAACAAACTGACTCACCGCCAATCCGTAAAATATCCTTCCCTTTTCGCTCAGTCGCATGTTCCAAAGCCAATTCTTGACTGTGCCACCCAAGACGTTTGTTGCAGACTGGGCCAGGTTCGGGGTGGCATCATTCGAACCTCCGCCTGTGTGTTGACTTGTAGTACGTTCCCGTAGGAACATTGGTTCGTGACTTTTGCCGTTCACACCGTCCGTTCCTCCGTTCAGTGCAACGACCGCTGCAGCTGCTGCGCCCGGACCTGCGGTGGCTGCCGCCATTTCAGCCTTCGTTTTCTTCTCCACAACTCTTACAGTAGAGTCAGATTCGAATGATCCAGACCCAGTCCGGGCATTTATCGAGTCCACAAGATCTTCGTCCGTTTCGCCAGTACGTTTCCGTGACGTGTTGGAGCTCATATCGTCTATTTCCACCACAACTGTGCCAGAGTTCTGATCTGTTAATGTGTCCTCCCGGTTATGGCCAATATACATACCGTTCGTTTCTGCTGGCCCCACACTCATCGAAAGTGTGGTGTCCGACATATATTGGATGGTACGAGGTGTGTCTACTTCACTCGGTTTGGGCGTGTCCACTTCTATGTCCTGCAATTCGTCGTCGTACCTATCCAAGGGACCTGGTTCCGGAAGCGACAACCGAGTTTCTTCTGAGAAGCGTGTCACTTCTTGTGTTGTCGAAGTCATCGCCGAGTCGAGATTGATTGCCTGAATGTCATACTCGAAACCTTCCGGTGCTGCCATATCTGATTCGCTGTGCCATAATTCTGACAAGTTACTGGCTGTCGTATCCCGTCGGGGAGAATCCGACGCCCTCCCACTCTTTTCCGACGACATACTCATGGTCAAAGAGTAGTTGTGTATACTGTTAGAGTCTCTTTCTAGACCCGCATAACGATTCTACCATGGTTCACATTTTGTGTTTGTGCGAATCATTCCATGCTCCGCGACTAATTTTATTCATACGCTACAAATGCCAGTGCCCCCTAGATTCAGACTCCATTTTCCAATTTTATACCTCCTATTTCATATGGTGGGCACAATTAACTCGGTAAGATCATAACCTCGGCACATAGACTGAAAGTCTGCCTGACACGACGTAAGATGGTGACGTTCACAAACTCTTCCAACGCACGGTACCCCCTCGGTGAGGGGAGTTCCGAGACCCGCACTCCTGCCAGGGACCGCCTCCGTGTCCACGGCCAAGAACCCCCAGAGTTCCTAATCTGTGTTTTTTTTTTGGGCTCCCTCGTTTCCTTTTTGCTCTCTTGCCCTTCCTTCCTCTTTGTTCCCCCCCCCCCCACCTTCCCTCTTTTTTCCTTATTTCCTTCCCCTCCCGAACTTGAATCCGCTCGCACCTCAGGGCCCTTTTTTGTCCTTGCCTGTCTATCGCTTCCGCTCTCTTCCCTTTTCTGCCTCATCCTCCTCCTTCTCTCCCCCTTTTCCTTCAACTCCCGCTGCACCCCCCACCCCCGGCCGAGAGTCTCCCCATCGCGCTGGCCGGGGAAATGAGGAGCGGCACGGGGGGGGGTGTCTCACCTGCTTCGAGCCGTCGACACCGTACCATGGCCCTGTCCACTTTATCCGAGCTTGGGTGTATCATTTTCCTTAGCCAATGGCCTGCCATAAATGAACGGTTGCGGCGGACATTGGAAGATTTCATTCACGGGTCGCCGTCCGATGCGATGCTGCTGCAATCCTCCCTTTTCCGGCAGGCACTATGGCGGAGAATCAGGACAAGGTCGTCCATTCGCGGGGCGTTATCTTCATACTGTCATTATGGAATTTGCTGTTTTCATCCTACGAGTGAACATCTTTTTTTTTCTTCCTTCTTCTTTCTCCTCCCGGTTCCGGGAAAGCTCCCCTCCGCCCTCCCCCCCCCTCCACTTGGGGCCCGGCTTGGCGGAAATCTCTTCGGTACGTCGCCATGGGCGCAAGAAAAATAAAGGGCAGTGGCCATATGGAAAAAGTAGGGGCCAAATCCTTCGGGCGTATGGGCCATTGGCTATGTATTGGCCGCTCCTTCTGCCCCTTAAGGAATCCGAAGTTTTCGTGGATGGCCGTAGCACCCCACCCTGCTAAATGAGCTCTCACCTGCGGTACGCTTGACCTACTTGCTTCAGTATAAGCGGGGGCGGGGGACGCAGGGGAAGCAATTTTTCACCTGCCAACCCGTGGTGGTGCCAAACGGGGGCCTAATATTTCGGGGCCGAAGGGTCCCCCCAAGGGGGGAGGCGGGTGGGTCTCTGCCCGACATGCGGCGGGAAACAGCCAGCATCCCTGCCAATTCCATGAACGTTGGAGAGCGGCCGGAAGGTCAGAGTCAGGCACAGCGGCTACTTCGATAACAATGTGTGGAGATCTTTATCAAATTCAGTTAATACTGTTGTTTCTGTGTCCGTGCTCTCTTACTGGAAGAGCCCCATTCGCTTGACGGACTTTGGTTAGTTTGGTCCGACATGGTTTTCATGCGTTCGTAACGTAAAGGCTTACCTATGGGTGTGTAAACATAGAGCAATCAACATCATCAGTTCACGAAAATGGGTAGAGTAAGCAGATATAAGAAGCCAAAGAAAATCGATCCCTTCGGTGGTCGGGGTGGTGTCGAAGGACTGCGGCGGGAGGAGGAGCTGGACCGAGTCAAAAAGGAACGGAAATGGCAGGATCAGAAGGACTTCCAGGGCGGTCAGCAGAAGACGAATCCCTTGCCCCGGCGTATGCAGTTGATGAAAAAAGCCAAGGATATGTTCAAAGAGACCGGTAAGGTGCCCGGAAAGAAAGATCTGGCACTTGCACAAAAGGAGGGTGCGAAATCGAAGAAACGGTTGAAGCGGGAGGCTCGCCTTGCCGAGATTGCGGCAAAAAAGGCTAAGTTGAATGGCAGTGCAACTGCTTCTGACAAGACCCCCGAAGGCGGCAAAGAAAAACAGTCCGTAGTGGGCACTGTCAACCCTGAAGATACCTTCGAACCGACCAAACTGAAGATCCAACCAGGCGAGTCCATCGCTGCGTTCAACCGCCGGGTAGAGGAGGCTGCTTCCATGCGCCTCCAGTCTGTAGCTATGAAGGCAGCACAGGGATCAAAGAAGACCAAACGCCAAAAATTCATGCGTCAGAAAGCCAAGGAACACAGGAAAAAGCAGCAGGCGCAACGCGACGAGGATGATCGGGATCAACACGCTACAGGCCACGACGAAGTAACTTTTGGAGACGTTGCAGAGCGGCCTCCTGAGCTGTCCGCATCCGATCGGGTCGAGCAGAGGCGCAAGAAGGCTGAACAGAAGCGCTTAGAGCGTGAACGAGCGACTGCGGAAGGTCGCGCCGATCCGGAGCTCGACCCCGCGCGATTGGAGGCCATTGCTGCGTACAGAGAGAAGAAGAAGTTCAGGTTGGAGCGGGCCGGTCTCCCGCACTACCAATTGTGAGCATGGTCTATGTAATATAGGATATTAACTACGGACCTCCAAACAATTTTAGTCCTCAATCTCCTCTAGCACACACTAGATACCAGTTAAAGAAGCACTCTATGTTTGCATTCAAACAAACTTCGAATTTCCGTTGTCAATGTCGTTCTAGTTCATGTTTATTATACAAAAGTATGCTCCATATCCTAAAATTTATGCGTCTGGCACACTGGGGAAGACCCTTAGAGCATGAATGTCCTGCATTTCTTCTTTAATGGCAGCAGTCACCTTGCGTTCCCGCTGAAGGGCGCGCATACCCTTGAACGCTTCCGACTCGATGTAGACTTCAAAGGCTGCACCACACCCTCCGCTGGTGTCCTGAATGTCGAGCTTACTTGGCTTGAATTCTGCCTCCAGCTTTTGCCGCATGCTTTCCTCGACTGGTGAGCTGTAATGGCGAGATTGTACTGCAGCCAGGTATGGTGTGCGCAGCCCATTTGCAACAAGCCGTGACGGCGCCCGAAGAGATGCCCTTAGACCGTACATTCTATTTCTCTTGGAATCTTCACATGGAATTCACTAGCGTCCATGCAACCAGCCATTGGAATTTTAATTTGCCCCGCAAACTGGGCTCTGAAATACCCCAAAGGCACACCACGTCGTGTACTAAACTCCTCAGCACCCTCCCCCATCGCTGACCCCGTGCCGGCAGCCCTGTACTGTGTGACTGACCCATACAACGGCGACCACCCGGGACAGCCCACCCCTCCCTCGGGGGTTCTCGGTGGGGGGGTCCTTCTCCAGCTGACGGTCTCGTGGGCTAGCACAGACACGACCCCGTGGAGCAATGGGCAGAGGGGGCCAAAACAACGGGGAAAGCCTGGACCGCGAGATAAGGCAGGGAGTGCTCTTCGGCTTTTGCTTTGTAGAACCGTCGTGCATAACCATTGATTGATGTTGTGGAATCCAGCTATTTGTATTTTATTATCATAACCTAGGAAAGTTGATACCATGTACTTTATGACGTTATGGCACAGCAGAGACTAAGTAGCTCCTCCGAGCAGAAAGGAGCACAGATTATTCGAGGAGAACATGTAATTTCGGAAGCAGGTGGAAATATCAATAGTTTTTAAAATTCCGAACGTAATTTTAGAGCTCAAAGATGGTACAACACCGTCCCGTGTATGTAGGCCTTCGTTTGCGGATGCTTCGGCCCAGCCAGCGCTTGGGAGCTTCAATAGAATCATGGTTTCTGCAACCGGACACACTCATGCCACGCGAGAAGATGTGGCGCATGCTCTATCACTTCAAGAAGCCTCGTAGTGGTGGTAGGGATCGGAGAGGTAGGACCACCGCATTCCACCGTGGTGGCAAGGTCGGCACGCAGCACCGTCCCGAGCACGAAGGCATCCCGGAGGGTCATATTGAAAAGTACTATTTGCAGCCTCGACTTGCGCAGCTGGTTAACAAGGAACGTACCATTAACTTCCCGATGAGTTTCATCCCTTACGTTTCTGGATACACCCTGCCACAGTACGATCCCTTTCGCACGTCACGAACCATGCCTAGCTTCATTCCCTTCATGTTTCGGCCGGTGTATGGATGCTACCTACCGGCTGCTGAGGGCCAACGCTTCGTGAACACGCGCTTCTACAACAGTGCAACCATGGAGAATGCCGTCCGACCCAATCCGAATGTACCGGGCCATGTGATGCCTCTCTTCATGTTCAATCCGGGTACGAAGGTGAGTCATGTGCAGTTCTATGAAGGGGCTGGATGGAACCAGCGTTTCGCAGTGGCAGCAGGTACCAGTGCTCTGATCGATGCAAAGCAGGTTCGGGAGGCCAACATGCGCTTGAAAATGCCTAGTGGAGAAGAACGAAACTTGACGATGTTCGCCACCGGCCGCAGTGGTATGGTCAGTAACGTTGGCCACAGCCGCAAGCACCTTGGTAAGGCTGGTGTGGCCCGGCGCCTTGGTAGACGCCCGCGAGTGAAGGCCAACGCCATGAACCCGAATGATCATCCTGGCGTGGGCAAGTGGAAGCACAAACGTACACCGTGGGGCAAGTTCTTTAAATAATCATATGCATAACCTTGAACATTGCCATCACTACAATCATGACATTCCAGACATACTAAAATATACATACATGTACTTCGCTGTTGGCGTACTAGACTATTGTCCGAATAACGGACTATTAAACTTATGAGGCAAACGCAGTTTGCGAAAGCATCAACGGGATATGAGGCTCGATAGCGCCTGAGGGTTGCTTGAATAGGGCTTCGGGCTACAGACGGCGTGTTTGGCGATCAGCGAAATCAATTAGACCGACAAATTGAATCTTGTTTTGCTCCCTTGTCTTCATCTTGGTAGGATTTCATAGACTAAGTTGAAGCTGCTGCAGCAAAAAGTTTCGAAGGCTTGACTGCTTCCGGCAGCCGCACTGTCCTTGGAGGTTAAAGTTTTCGTGTCCTTTCAAGCCGTAGAGCGCTTCCGGGGTTGTCCTCCTCGATAAACAACTGTCAAACTTAGTGGTCCTCGACTTCTTTAAGCATCGCAGACAGGCTCATGACTTCCCCAATCATACACTTGAACCTCACAGGCAGTTACAATGGTGCTATCGACATTCCCGCTTCTGATTGTCCAGGTAGGGGATTCAGACTTCGGGCGGAAGGAAGCAAGTTGAGCATGTACCACACGGTTGATTTGCTCAGCACACGCCATGCTTCCGGTGTCAAGAGAGATAAAGAGTGTGGGCCAAGCCAGCTCTTTACCGAGCTTGATTGACGTGTATATAGACCACCTGGGTACCCGAGCCAGGACGGGAAGGACGAAGAGTCTTCGAAGCGGCCTTGAGGCAATTCATGGTTTTCTTTAAGCCCTGATTCAATCTGTCTCACTACCAAATATGAGAATTCAAACCGTAAACACCCTACAATTGGTCACACTCTTGTGAAGTGCCGGAGTGAATGGTTTCTGCACAGTCTTAGGTTCACACTCGCTGTTCCACAGTTGGGAATAAACTTCGTTTTGCGTTTACGTATGGCCGGGCACACTCAAGTACCCAAATTGTTTTCCTTGCGAACAGAGTACAACCCGCAGAACGGCACCAAACGATGTAGAAAGAAACAGGAATGAAATTTAAAATCGGGAAGTGTGGACCCGGCACTACAGCGCGCACAAAGTGATGAACGTCAGCTCGAGCCTCCGAAACTAGCAACGCGCGGCTTCAATTTGGTACGGGAGGCACCGCATTGGTCGGCTTCCGCCACACCAACCCGGGTCCGCTATCTGAGTAGGTAGCCCGCGTTCTTCCGTATGCGCACTTGCCCTGGACACCCAGCGATTGTGAAGAAAATCGGCGAGAAGTGCTAGCAAGCCAAGGAGGGGGTCGGAAGTCAAGAGAGGGCAGTACTGTCTGCCATCCGAGCCAAAAAAGAAAAAATGACTGACGCAAGCAGAAAATTTTCTGGCGCGCCCGGGTCGTAGTTTCATAGTAAATATACTACAAATTCTGAATTCCCGGGGCGTCGCCGTAGTCTAGGGTTGGAGTGGGAGTGCGAAGGTTGCCTACGATCCCCGCCCGTCGGGACGCACTGAGCTTGTGCACTCGCAAACGACAAGAAGAACGCAATCCAGCCTGTGCACCTACACACAGTCAACCGCCGATCCGTTACTTCTACATACAAGATCTGCTCCCATGAATGAAGACTCAGTGGATAAGTACGGTAGTACCACATGCAAAAGCTGGTCCGTACACGACTATTCGTACTCGGGGGATACGGGCGGCGGTAATTCTCCAGTTTGATGCTCGCAGCAGTGGCCAGTGGGCTGTTACCCTGGCGGGCGGGAATTTGGGGGCCTATTTTACTGGAAAGGGAAGGGGTACGCGGGATGATTGGGTCCCCGCGACTCCTGCCCCTGGGGCGGATTGCAGGTGTCTGGCTACGGGAACGTGGAACTACTCGACTTACAAATACTGGCCTTAGGGTGGTACCTCCACCGCAACGATCCCTTTGGCCCCCTCCTCTGGGGGGTCCCCGCTGCTCTCAATTTAGGCGAGTCTCCTGTGTGCACGCTCCTGGGAGGAACCTGAGCCCACCGACAATGACTCAAGGTCCTTGAGGAAGCTTGTCGGGATGTAATAGGAGAGAATTCATCAGCTTCTTACTCTGATCCACTTAATCCTGTTGTGTTTTGGTGCCGTGCAGAGCAATGGTTTTCAATGAACGACGATAAAGGTAAGGTGAATGATGGAACTGATCAGCGGGTTCTCAGGGGGTCTATTCGGCACTGCACCTGACGGTAACGAGCTGCAGACCTTGTTCAAATCGCACACTCACTATTTGTCAAGGGTAACAAACGGAGATGTATTTATGCAAACTCTGGTCGACCTTGATCGAAATCGATGCAAGTTAAAAACTGGCGGCGAAGACATACCGGACGTCTGCATATATAGTTCATTGATACTGGAAACGTACCAGAAAGCACAGACACTGAAATCTGATACCGTCCTAGAGTTTTTAGCTGGGTGTGCTGATGAAGTGGACGATATCGTGACGGCGCATCGGCTTCTAGAAATGGAGGCACTCGTGACAGTTCTTGCGTCTGAAGAGGGGGTGTACATTACAGTGAGGGCCCAGAGCGAAGGATGTGACGGTCTTGGCCATTGTGATGCAGTAGTAGACTACAGCAGGTGGCACATTGGTCACGTAAAGAAGGAGATTGTCCTCACGTGCGAGTCCGGGTGTGAAGGCAACGAAGAGGATGCACCCGCTACATACCCTTGGTTGAGAACAACCGTAGACAAAAATCGGGAAGCGTTGATGAGGTCTATGCGATCCAAGATGGCTACGGGATCTATTTTAGTGGCGACTATGACCACAGAGTGGGCCCTAGAAATTGGTACCAGTGCAACGCATTCAATCAACCTTTCGGGTTTCTCACAAAGATCGCTTCTACCACAAGCAGCAGATGTGTGGCCGTCCGTAGTGAGTTTCCTGGAAAAGCATGCCAGCCCTCTGTTTTCTAGGCATCAGATAACCTCTCACAGTAACAGTGCAAGCGATCAGAAAACGTCCGGCTGGATTCCTTTAAATATTAATGTTCCAGGCGATATACTGACGTCCCCAAGTATATTTGATCTAGCCTTGCCTGTGTTGCTTCTCATGATGGTGGCATGTACCGGACTGTTGATTGCCAATGCCAGAGACTACTTTGGCTATGGCAACATGTTGAATGGTCTCAAACTTTGGATTTTACACTGGGTTGGTTTGGCCATGGCTACTTGGGTCCTGTGGCCGGCAATAAGTGGACGGGAAAGCGAGTGGTATGGGGCGCTCATGAATATAAACTTCGTCATTAGGGTCTGGCTTGGAGTGTGGTCTATGTTACCTGTGAGGCCCTATCAAAACAGCTCCCAGGTGATCTCGCTCACTCCCATGGCACGCAGCAGCGGACATCACCCTGACTATCTGCTCCCCCATCATCAGACGGTGCTATCTTCAATCTCTTTCGATACAACATTGCGGGTCATTGGGGCAGCATTACTCTTGCAGAAGAGCAACGAGACATACCTGGCAGGAACGCTGGCAGTCCAGCCGGTGGCCATCATATGCATGCTTGTGCAACTGTACACGGTAGTTGCAGGTCTCGTGAATATCATCTATTGGACTCGTAGCCAGGCAGAACGAATGCCTAACGTGACAGGATCGGCGGCACCGTACTGCAGTAGATCTAATGCCTTGATTGCGGGCCTGCGCGACTTTTGTATCGTTCTTGTAGCCTTTGTTACATGTGTTGAATCGGAAGAGACGTCTCTGGATGCCCTTTTAAATGCTAAGCGTTACGTCTGTCTGGCAATACTCGGTTACTGTGTGTATGCTTGCACAATTTGCCATCCGCAGGTCGCGTTGGATCGTTGGAACGCGCGGAGGGACATGCCCGAAACTCCAATGCTCAACACCAATGTCACAAGCACTCCTTTGACTTCGTCTCAAGGAAAGCGCACGGTGCGGAACCATGCAACTCAGTTTAATCTAGACGATGGCCCGGATTTTGCGGAATCATGTACAGAGCAAGAACTCTGTGATTTGACCCGTTCCGCAAAGCCGCGCTGTGCGGTTTGCTTTGAGGATCTGATTTCGGATGGCGACCCGCAGCCTCTGTGCGTACCCATTCCACTGGAAGGCTATCGCACCACCAGCATGTCTCCGTACACACGGAGGCCCGCGGATGGAAGCTGTGGCCATGTCATGCACGAGGATTGTCTTGTACTTTCATTCCGCAACTCTGGACGCTGTCCTATTTGCAAAGCTCCATTCAGTGACCTGCAACGCATCTACATTGGATGACATGAATGCATTAAAAACTTGTACTACTAGTATTGACATTGTGCTAGACGTTGTCATGTCTGCATAGCATCGGTATGCTGTCCATTCAGTACCAAAACGCGATCAATGATATCGGTCGCGGGCACGATCGCACCCTTCTCTGTTGACGACGCCGTAATCAACCGACCGAGGCGCTCCTGTGCGGCCTCATTCATGCCTTGGCACTTTTCCTTTAAGATCTCGAGCAGCCTCATAGTCCCTTCTTCCTCATGCGAATGATTGAGACCTTTAGTCACTCCCTTCTTTCCCATGAGGACCGGAACGATCAAAGGCTCTGCAGCTGACCCCAGGCTTTCATTGCCCTTTTCCTTATCCCAGGCCAGCATCAAAGCCGCGACACCAAGTTGGGAGGGCGTAAGGATCAACGGTGCGTCTGTCAGCAGTAACCGACGCATTGTCCTTGATGCTTCTTTCATCAGCGCTGGCATGACCTTCTTCAACTGGTTTTCGCTCAAGTCATGTCCGGTCTGCTCCCGTAACTGGGCCACGATCTCGACCTCGAGGCCAGTCAGAACGCGAAATGGACTGTGGACTGCAAGGTCATAGTTGATGGAGTCCAGAAACTCGACTTCAAACCCAACCACCGCCTCCCCAACAATCTTGGCATCTCTTTGACCGGTAATCTTGCACGAGTCTGGGTAGACCACGGCTGCTGAATTGATGCGGAGTGCCAGATTCATGAAGTCTGAAGCCCGAAAGAACACACCGTCTGCCTTCGTTGCAGCAAACGCCGCATTGATTAGGAGCACACCCGGCGTCACCCCTTTAGGGAGATCATTGAAAGATCGATGCAGAAGATACCGTTTGAGAAAGCTATGTGCTGTCGCCCATACCTTGGGCGGTACCCGACTTGCACTCATGATCTCCTGAAGTGATAGCTCCAGAGCAACCTGCACGTCTAGCTCTTCCTCGATGGAAAGGGCACCATCTCTACCCTTGGCACCTTCTTCATTAGCTTTCGTACGCAGGTCATTTATCGTGGCTTCACCATCCTTGAATATGGGGAAGAACCACCTCTGACCCTGTGTGGATATGGCAAACGCCATTTTTGTTTTCCTGTAACTGTTTCTCCTAAGATCGCGCTGGTACCTCCGTTACATATCGAAATTGCTTTCCATGAAATTCAGTTCAACTTCTCTTTCTGATTGCTTGTGCCCCACGATTGTGATCTGTCCTCACTGCTATGCTTAACTTAATAGCTGCTGCTCGTTATTCCCATTCGCAAAGTGCTCAGGATCTGAGACCACCCGCCAGTGCTCCACAAAAGAGGGCAGGCAAACACACCCAGGGGCCAGAATTCGGGAACCGGAGGGAGGGGGGAGGTAAGAAATGTCAGATGGAAGGCCTTGCAGCGGAAGGACGCTGCCCCCTTGCTCGTTCACCGCGAACAGGATCGCACATGAAGAACGGCAAGAAAACTCATTTCAACGCAAAAGATAGCATTCAAACGGTGAAAACAGATTCCTAGCGCGTGTGCAAGTAAATTCTCGAACCATCTTGAATTCTATTGTACTTGTATTGGTTGCAATTGCAGTTTGGGTCACTCTCCTTCACATCATGGCGTCTCCGTTGACATTATTCACGAGTACACGCGGACTCGGCGCGATCTCTGGTGCACGCATAAAGTTGTTAATGTCCCTGCGGAAGATAGTGAGGTGCTGAGTGAACTTGTCACGGTTCTTGGCGGCAAGGCTGTTGTCAATGTCGTGCATTAGAGCATCGAAACACTTGCGCATTTGGGGCTGACGGTCCTGTGGTTGGTTGCCGATAATGGACTCACTGAGGCTCTTGTAGTAGTCGGGATTGAGCAGAATAAGACCTAGCAAGGGCCGGCTAACAGACCATTGATTTGGACAGCTCTCAAAGATCGTATTGAGCAGGTAGTTCAAGGTGCGGGGAATGATGTCATTGTACTCGTTCATGCGCTGCATGAGGGCCATGCCATCATCGGTTTGCTTACCCTTCTGCATGGTCTTAAAGTGGAAGGTCACGATGTTGTCCAGGGCGAGGCAGCAATTGGATGAGATGCCTGTATCTACACTCTTGATGCCCTCAGAAACGCTCATCAGCACGTACCGGAACATTTCCTGGTTCAAGTTGAGAATAAAGCTCAGGTGATCCGTGGTGAAGATCTCAAGCAGGCTGAAATAGCTCTTGGTCAATTTCGGGTACTGCAGAAGATCAGTAACTGGCACGCAGCACAAGAGCTTGATGAACATGTTCAGCGTGTTATCTAGTGCTGGATCATTGTACAGTTTGAAGACACCAAAGTTGACGTAGTGACCACACAGAGAGTAGCGGAGAATGTTGAAGACCACGGCAATGCCCTTGTACTTGCGGCTATACAACTCACTCGCACCGATCGGGGGACCTTGACTCAGGCGCACAATCTCTTCACCGTAAGCGCATATGATCTTCGATGTTTCCCGAAAGAGCAAAATCCCATTCGGAGAGCTAATGTCAAACTCCAGACGTTGGCTGCGGTTGTGAACCAGTTCAGCAGTGAACTTTAGGAATGGATCAGCCACAGTTGGCGTGCCGGCAAAGTCACCGAAGCACTTTGTCATTGGCTCCATGTGGTTGGGATAGAACCAATCAAAGAACGACATGTAGGAAGCTTTCTTTGTACAGGCAGCAACAATACCACGGAAATCACGGCACAGTCCCACTATGGTCGATTGGACACGGCTGACATCGGCCTGCGGGCTCACGCGTCCTTCAGGCGTCATCTGCGTCCGCAACCACTCGACGACCTGCTTGAAAGGATCCATGAAGCGTTCAAACTTGTCATCTTCGTCCTGGTTTTCCACAAAGAGCAGACGTCCCAAGGCGGTGTAGAAGGTCGTACGATGACGTGTGTTGTTTAGGGACTCCAGGAACGGGAATTCGTGGTGATTCTGCAAAATCATGTTGCTCAGATCCAGCTTTCGCAACATGCGCACCGTGGAGTATCCTTGGCATAGATCGCCAAGGAGTTTCAGACTCTGAGACACCACGCTTTCATTGGACGCCCAATAGCGCAGATTGGCCACTATCTTGGTAAGGAAGACATTGAGCACCTGGCTCTGGTCCTGCACACCAAATCGGTCCGACAGTCGCTGGTATACTTTGGACGACTTCTGAACATGATCACCAACGTAGGTCTGCCTGAATTCTTGGAAGAAATGCAGGATACTTAGTTCCATATGCACACTGCCGGCCTGCGTTCCCTCCAAACGTGCATCAGCAAATTTCATCAGCTGCATGACCCGCGTGGCCAGTTCACCGTCCATCATATCATGCTCATCCACACTTTGGAGGTTTATTCTGCCTCCTAGCATGGCACCGATAAAGTATACCATCCATGTTAACTGTCCCTCTAGGATAGCCACTCGCTGTTCCAAGGCCTGGTCTCCTTGTGATGTTGCCAACCGCTGTGCCAGCTCCTGAAACTCGTTGTACGTCGGATCGAAGGCACTGATCATTAGCTCACAGGTCTGTGCGTATTGACAGCGGGCAATCACGGCAATCTGGTCGAGCAAGGTGCTCATTTGGTCCGGATCTTCCAACAAATCGTCTCCGCCGTTGTTGCGTAAATTGTACTCTACCTGACCAATACGGGCCATTATAAAAGCCTTTGTCACCTCAGGCGTGTACTTTTCCAAGTAAGATGGATTCGTGCTGCGTGCGTAAGGCATGGACGCCACTAGACGCTGCCACAGGTTTAGCAGGTAGTGTACCGAGCTTGGTGCCCACTGGTAGCTCTCCACGCTCTGCACCGTGAACTTCGTGATCATTTCTATGAGTTCTGAATAATTCTCGGTGCTTACAAGTTCATTCAATTGGAAATTGATCTTGAGTTTGCTTAAAAGCCTACAGAATTCGTGGTAGTTTCCCATGTCACCCAAGCTCTGTCCACTGCGAAGGACCTCTCGGCAATTATCGGTGAGCACCTTCAGGTATTGCACACGCTCACGGTCATTAAACAGGGACCGACGCACACTAGCCAGTTGCACCAACGTTTCCATGGCTTTCGAGGAAATCGGAGGCGGAGCCTGTCGGAAAATATCAAAGAACAGAGATAAGACCTTGCCTTCCTGCAAACGGCTTCTCCAAGTGCTCGGTAGCTGTACCGTGCCAATATCTTCCGCGCTCTCATCGGGCGACGTACCGATAAAGTCAAAGCACAGACAACGCAAGGACAGGAACACCAGGGCTTGCAGGAGCTTGAACTGGCTGCTTTCCACATTTATCTGACCTTGGAACATTTGCGGACTCAGGAAGTTTGGCAGCGGATGGTTGCTGAGATTGAGGGACTGGCCATACATCGCATGGGCCAAAAGGTCCAAACAGCTTTCAAAGATACGCAGTAGGCAACCATCTCTGAAACTTGTGGCGATCTTGCGGTGCCGGGTTAGCGACTTAATCGGGTCACCCTGGTTCATTTCATCGACCAATTGCGCCTCCAGTTGAATTCCTATAACTGCATGCTCAATACTAGCCATAAAGAATGTCTGCAGGTCGTCTACAATGGACTGCATCACCCAGGTTTGGGCTGCAGTGTCGCTTGAGGCACGCGGTGTCTCCGAAGTTCCCGCTGCGGAGTCGAACCACCCAAGCTTTGTAATGCGACATGTCAACGATGTCAAATGCTGCACTGTGTACCGAGGCCAGTCGGGTTTGTTATACAACCTGTTCAGCGTGGCATTCCGCAGGTTGAGACGCTCCGCCGGACTAATGTTCGCGAAGTTGTTGGTGACCAGTTTGGTCAGGCTGTTGGCAACCACCACCAAACAGTACGGACTGTTGCTTTGTTCGAGAATGGAGTGCAACTTCAACAAATTCTGAATATTGTCAGTGAATTCAAGAACCGTCGACTCTGCTTGCTTCTGCGATGCTGGATCCGGAGCTGTGTACATTTGTTGACACAGCTCTTCGAACTGCTGCATCATTTGGTTATTCATTTTGTTCTTTATTCACAGACCGCTTCTCACAACACCTTCTTCGTTTGCGATTCTCGCTGATACAATTCTGTGACTACTCGTTGTACTGTTTTACCGAACATTCATCATTTTCCAGTCATTGTGTGCTACTCCGATAGATTCTCGGTACATGGCTGTGTTTGGACATAGTCTGCATACATGTTCAATGACAGCTCATATAGCTCTATCGACATGGAAGCATAATCAGCAGCGCTTGACTGTGTCGAGAAGTCTAGAGTGATAACCCTAGAGTGCCACGGTACCGCTAAGGCTAATGCACTTACAATACATGATCCACGCTATCGATCTGTTTCCCAACAGTGTCACCCATAGTCGACACTCTCGGTCAGGCAGTCCTTTCTCTACATAGTGGATCCTTATCTGCGCTCTGTGTAGTATTTACTTTCATTGCGCTTGAGAGGGTTGCCTTGTCGTCATCACGGTCCGCTTACTTTCTTCGTAAAAGACGTTGAATGTTTCCCCAGCGCAAGGCCCAGAGTATAGTTTCGCGCGGATTTGATCCTCGGCAAAACAGTCCCAGCTCTGTGATTTCTCAGAAGAAACAAAGAAAACAATAACGAAAAACATGCTCCCTCGCAGCTCAATCCTTCACCACCGGGCCGAACAAATTCTATCACGACGCTGTGTACAATTTCCGGCGCCAATCAGTTGGCTGCCTGCAGTTTCCTGAGCACTAAGGCCTCGCTGTCTGAAGCGCTCGTTCTTGTGGCTAAAGGCTGACGGGGCGCATTGGGACGCGTGGTGCGACGGAGCTGGTGCAAGTGCTTCTGCAGTTCCCTCTTTTTCTTTCCGGGAAAATAGACTCCCATTTACCTCTGTAACGTTTGTTGCACGTACCACCCTCTGTCTGAGAATATTGTATCAAATCTACTCATTTTGATTTAGCTCTGCCGTCGCTTGGGAGAGCGGGAAAATTTTGACAGATTCGAACTCAGCACCCTCGAATGTATAACTGTGCCAATCTT
>PDIP01000064.1:117265-127271 GCA_002811645.1 Corallochytrium limacisporum
ACAATCAAGATTGAAAAAGATCCTCGGGAGTCAAGTTTTTCGGAGTTTTGACCCTGACATACCAGACAGAGGGTGGTACCACAGACTTGGCTGAGCCGCCACCAAGGAAAACAAGCAATTCCCCGGCTGGGACTGTGGGGAGTAGGGACGGTCTTTGGGGGAGGGGGCCGGTGCGAACGGTAGACAAAGTATCGGAAGTTAGGGGCGCCAAAACAAAGAGTGCGCAAACACCTCAGAACCTACAGCGCCTTTGCCCCGGGGGAGGGGAAGAGGGGGAGGGGGGAATTAGGCAATGAGACCCCCCTCAGTGCGAACACAGCTATTTTTGGACTGCGTGATAGATCGATTGAGACTCACGCACCAGGAGGACAGTATTGTTACCACAGAAATTCTGACCAATTCAGAACAAAATGAAGCTTCTTGGAGTTTGTGGCGGGATCGCAAGCGGCAAGAGTACGGCCGTGGAGCATCTGAAGGGCAAGGAAGGATGCTCTGTTGTGAACGCCGATTTGCTGGGACACGAGGCATATCTGCCGGGTACAGAATGCTACGAACAGATGAAGGCTCACTTCGGTGAGGGTAGTATCGATCCAGAGACGAAGATGGTTGACCGCAAGAAGCTGGGCCCCATCGTGTTCTCCGACAAGAGCCAGTTGGAGGCGTTGAACGGTATGGTCTGGCCTGCCATTGCAGCACTCGCGCAGAAGAAGTTTGAGGAGCTGAAGAACGATGGAAAGACTAAGATCTGCGTGCTAGAGGCAGCTATCCTTGTTGAAGCTGGTTGGGACAAGATGTGTGACGCAACTTGGGGCCTTGAGGTCGAGCCGGAAATCGCAAAGGACAGGCTCATGACACGAAATGGCTTCTCCGAGGAGGAAGCTATGAAGCGCATTAGCTCACAGATGTCCAATGAAGAGCGACGGAAAAAGGTCACCAAGAGCATATCCAACAATGGGACCCAGGATGAGCTCAAGCAAAAGGTGGATCAGGCTTGGAATGAACTTCTTGCTGCTTGATCAGTTCCATCGTGATTGGTATTACCGCAATTCTCGTCAACCACCGAATTCATGCACATAGATATCAGTAATAGAGTGTAGTTTAGGAAATTTTGAAAGCTTGGAGTCTGTTCAAACGGATCGTCCAATTGTTTCTAACCCCTGTTATTTCCGGTGTCGGGGCCTATGCGCTGATGTGACCTTATTTCGGGCCCTAGGACCCTCCAACGAGCACCGTTGGAGGGGGCAGCGGGAAGGGGGTAGGACTCGGAGGGGCCGGCCGCTTTTGCTGAATTGCAAGTACACTAAAGCGCATGAAGGGGTTTGTGGCTATTTCAATTCAAGTCGAAATTTCTCTACTTGAGCATGATTTCCTGAGGTATCCTTATATATTTATGGTTGCCTGATTATCGAGAATGACTTAGACATAGGACACTAGCAAACGCACCTAAGTCTGTTTAATCACCTCAAGAATGAATGGACGGTCACCTCGGGCACCATTTGCCCTTGGGATCCCGGGAATGAAAAAAATTACAGGATATGAAACAATATCCACCGACCGCAACTCGTCGGTGAACACCATTTTCCAGGCTGGCCTCGACCTGGGATCACTGAACGGTGCTGCGTCCGGAGATTTTGGAAGTAAGTCGTTAGCCAATGGTATTGGTGGACAGGATGCGATCAGTGAAAGTGTTATCAAAGCTGCTGATGATGCGGTGCGGGAGTACTTAGCCTTTCGTAGCATGACTGGCGCTTTGAGAGCATTTGAAAGTGATATTCGTGGCCTTGAAAACACAGTCGAAGGCGAACTGCGGGCTCAAAAGTTAGCGGAACTTTTACTAAGTTACACTGAAACGGGGGACGTTGAGGGTCTGAAGCACATGTGGCGCCAACTCGATCGACGACTATTCTTACGGTTGGATCGACGTCTGCAAACTGCAGCAAGGTACCTACATGATGGGCTAATCAAGTTATTGCTGGTTCAGTGCATTAAGCAAGGGCGCATGGATAAAGTGCACGGTGTTTTCAATACGTTGAGCTCAGAACTCGTCAAAAATCCGGACTGGAGAGACTGGTTTGCTCTGCCTTTTTTGAAGGACCCAGAGCGCCAACCAGCATTTCAGACATTCTTCAGCGCAGACTGGCATGAGAGTTTCGCCGCATCTTTGGAAAATTTCATTGACGCGGCACTGGCAGAAATGCCTGTGCCAGGTTTGGTGCGTTTATTAGACGGCAGCGTGTTTTCGAATCTCTTGCAACAGCAACAGCAATTAGCGGAATCGGAGGATACTCACGAACTCGGGCAGGAGAAGAGACTTACCAAATTGGGGACATCTGAGATATCTCCCGATCAACTCTCGTCTTCCGCACCAAACACTCCTCGCAAGAGCTCCAAGGGAGAAAACGACCCAAATGGTACCAGGCCGGAAGTGAGTCGTGCCCATCGTGATAGTCCCAGTCGACTTGGCCCCATAAGCCACAGTCCAAGTAGCGCTGGCGCTGCGAACATGGCCGCTAGTTACTTCTCCTTTGTCCAAGGGATTGAGAACATCGCGTCGCTGATGGCCAAGGCAGCCCATCGGCCGGGTGAATATGGTGTTAGCCGACAGAATGTAGCCGATGAGTCTGATATGATGATGAACATATCCGGGGGTCAAGAGATGAGCAATCTGGACCCCTATGAAAGTCCTCCAAGACAGCAGACCAGCGGACAACCAAGATCCTATGAGCGCGGGCCTGTGAGCCCTCTGGATGCGCTGAATAATGCAATGAACGATGACCTCCGGGACCAGACACCTTCATCGCCAGGTGATCTTGGAGATCCGCCAAAAAGATCCCCAAACCGGCTCTTCCCGAAGCATCAGCATAAGCGCAGTATCAGTCGCGATTTCCCAGGCGGAATCGCAACCCCGGAAACGGGACATCGCTTGAGCACCTCTGGTGCAGAAGACCTTAGCGCGGAGATAAAAAAACCCTCCGGAAGTCCCATCGATGAGGTAGCTGACATCCTGGAGAATTTGCCGGGCGATGCTACATTAACAGCAGGTGGTGTGCCCCTTAAGGGTGTGCAGCAGTCGCCGATGTTGCATCCACTGCGTGGCGCAGTAGTCACGCGCATGGTTAGCGATGGTATAGAAGACTTGCCACCACCGCGATCTGTATCTCTTCCAATTGATAGTTCGCAAGTTCCACAGACTGACTCTTCCTCAATGTACCAGTGCGCAACCTCAGGAAGCGTTACAAACTGGACGGCTACCGGCAATGGATCAGGGGGAAGACAGAGTAGTATTGGCGTGTCCGCGGATGACGACGACTCTGCATTTATTGTCGTGAGCAGTCGGTGCTATCGTGGACATGCAGGTGGTGGTGCACCAATCTTTTGCAGTAGCGGAAGTGCAGGTAACGTGGTGGTGAGCAGTGATCTTAGCGGTACTGTTAAAGTTTGGCGGCCAAACAAACTCCCGTCGTACGCAGTTGAGCAGGAGGCAAACGTTGCGGACACCCCGACCTCGGAGACATCGTCCTCTTCGACCAGCAATGTGGTTGCATCGGCCGACCGTATGAGCAGCAAGGCCACCCTCTTGTCTCTGCGCGGCTACGAATGGCCCGTCCTTGCGGCTGATCTTGTTGGTTCGGCTGAGAATGTACTCCTAGTGAGCGGCAAGCGTTGCAAGATTGAAGTTTACGACGTCAACCTGAGCAAACGGACCTTTGAGTTCAGCACATCTTCAAAGTTTCCATACGTACACAGCATCGCCACCCCGGGTAACGCTGGTAACAGCATCTCGTCAGGCTCCATATTTGTTACAGCAGCAACTAATTCCCTGCGCAATTTGAGCCTTGGACACCGCACCTCCAATAATGGCGACGAACGATGCGAACTGCAGCTCTGGAATATGCGGAGCATGAAATCGGAAGGCACTCTCGCATACGGTGAGTCTGGCAGTGGTATGAGTACGGGAAGCAGATCATCAACAAATTCCAAAGGCGGTGCAGCTGTTCAGGCCCTGCAATTCAACCACAACGGTAAACTCCTTGCGGTCGCTACCGCAGACTGCATGCTTCGCATTTTGGACGTCGTAAACCGGCAGGAGCTTATGGGCTGGAACATCGGCCGCGAGAGCATTGTCACAGTCCACTTTTCATTCGATGAACGTTCGATCCACACGGTCAACGTCAAGGGCCAATACCAACGCTGGGATCTCATTCAAGCGGGTGCAGAGGTTGCAGAGGGGGCTGGTTTTACGGTCACACCCTGGTTCTCATCCGATGAACAGGTTCCTGTGACCGGATGTTGTGCGATTGACTCTTTCGGAAGGTACCTGCTGGCAGCGAGTCCGACCGGATACATCCCCATTTACTCCGTGGTAGACCGAAGGGCGGTGCAGATCCTCGGAGGCCATTCAGACGCGATCACTTGCCTCGACTACAATACTAGTGCGCGGGGCTTGCTGTCTGCCTCACGAGACGGTTCGGTGCGGATCACGCGGTTGGAAAGCTTTACATGAGAGCAAGTTTGCGTGCATTTAGATTTGAATTGTTCTTCGTTTACCTCTATATATTACAGTAGTTAATTATGATGTTCGATGATTCATCACGTTCATCAGTAGATATCGAAACGTCCTGCGGTTTCCTCAATGGCCATGCGCATCTTGGCTTCCATTGTCTCGTAGTCCGGGTAGTACGGCAATTCGACGCTGGTGCCGCAGGTGTGGGCTTCTGGTAGGGAGTTATTGCTCATGCTCGTCTTGTGGTACACGGTGATCTTGAATGCGTGCCCAGCACTCGGCAAGGTCCACATGCCTGTGGCGAACTGGATAAAGCCGTTGAGAAGCTCCTCCTTATTCTCACCCCATTCATGTACGACTTGCTCAAATAGGCGGATCTGCTGCTCTCCCTCAGGCAAATGTATGCCACCGCCTTTGTGCGTTATAGCTTTGAGGCATTCCTTTGGCGTCACCTTTGCCACACCACAGCACAACTCTTGCAACTCAGCGGCATGCAGGGAGGATAAGGACAGGAGCAGGTCCGGGAAAGAGCTCTGGGCCTCAATCCACTCGCGGAACGCGCTCGCCATGGCATCAAGAGCGTAGAGACGTTCACGGGCTAGAATGAACTGGATCTTGCGGCTGACAAACTCATGCATGTTGGTGCTATCCACTGGTGTGTCCGCCTGTGGCAGGATCTTCGGAACGCTGAGGGCAAGTTCCTCATACTCTTCGACGGACGCTGGGATCAACCCTTCAAAATCGAGGTACGCGTCAGCCGACTTCCGCATGGAGCTCAGGTCAGCAATCAGAGAAAGAGAGCCACGCGCTGTAGCAGGACAGAAGTCAGCAAGATCCACAAACGAGTAGGCCTCGACGGAGCCTGTCATGAGGTACTTCCACAAGGAACTTGGAAAGATGTTTGGAATGCAAACTCGTTCCAGAATTACAAGCGCCAGGCAGCGTCCAATACACTGGTAGTAACTCAACGCCTCGTCCAAAGGGATTGTAAGTAAGGATTTGGGGATTGGCAAAAGCTTGCCCCCATCACCAAGTTCGAACAATACTATACTCTCCTGATCTCGCAGTGGCTGTTGACGGTTCTTGCCTCGTACACGGACACGGCCCGTGGACCGGCTCCAGGTTTCCATTGAGGCAATACCAAGCAGGGTGGGGTCCGTGGCATCGAAGACCTCATCAGCGGGAGCCTGTACGGAGGTCCGCTGACCGAGACTGCCTATGGACAAACGCTTCTGCGACTTCTCGTACACCTCTTTGATCTTGTCCAGAGGCATTGCATGGCGCTTGTGACATTCAGTGAAGACTCGACTGAACAGGTCACGTGTGAGACCACCCTGATCAATGCCCAGTTGCTTCTTGTACTTCACAGATAGGCAGCGGCCAGCCTTGCTCTTGACAAGACCACCGATCTGCTGGGTCACACTCTGAAGGAGGATGTCAGTGTCAATGCGTATGTAGTTGTTGGACTCGTACCGATTACGGCGGATCCGGACCTTCAGAGCTCGGCCGATTTCCACCAGCTTGGATTCTCGGCTGTTCATACGGACACTATCCAGTTGGAATAACAAGTTGTTGTCATATGCAAAGAAAATGTGGCGCAGAGCTAAGCTGGCGCTGATGCGATGATCCGGTTGGTACTGAAGAAGATCCTGGAGCAAAGCCCCAAAGAACGCCTGCCAAGGTCGCAATTCTGATGTGTCAGTGGCGGCCTTGACCACAGCCTCATAGTGCACTTCTTGCGTCTCAGGGATGACATACAAATCCTGAGTCATGCCGCAGATTGCACGCAATGCAAGAAGACCAAAATCAAACATGTCTGTTGCAGAAGAAATGTCGTTCAACAACTTATGGTTGTCATGCCCAATGCGTTCTGGTGCTCGCGCTGTCTGCTCAGGGTATGGATTACCTCTGAAGCTCCCTATGCTACCAGCTCCAAAGTTAGCCATGACAACCTGTGGTGGCTGTGTTTGCTGCATTTGAATGTTCTTGGCATCAATAAAACCATGTACAATGCCATTCTCATGCAAATACTGGATGGCGTCAAGTACTTGGCGCAAAATATTGCGTACGCTCATCACCTGTACATCATTCATGCCCGTCTTCTGGCCCTCTTGTAACTTATTCAGATAGTCATGCAAAGTCCCTGCCCGGTATATAGGGAATTCAAGGCACCAGGAGTACGGACTGGCTGGGAAAAATCCTAACAACGGCATAATCCCGTTAAATGCCTTGTGTAAGGCATCAGAGGGCTTGCCTTTACGATGGGCCCGGCGATGCAACGATGTAAGGATTGCCAACTCAGTTTCGATGCGCCGCCTCGACTCAGTATCTTCAATATGCTGGAATTGCAGAATGCACTCACGACCAGATGCATGTCGATAGACTGCAAGGCCACTTTCGGAGTCCTTGCCTTCCAAATTACCAGTGACGTCGATTTCCTCATAGTCAGAGAGGGCCATAGCAGGAAGGTGCAGCTCACTGAGTAGGATGTCCAGGGATAAGTGACTATGCCACCATGCGCTGGCGTCCTTAATCGGCACAACTGCGTCGTCGAAGTCATCAGTGTGCCATTGGCGCATAGCGCGGACAATGTAGTATGTGCTCAATGGTGACCACTCGGCAGCCTCCTTGATTGCCCCCTTGTTCACTTTGCGATTGTGGACCATCTGCTTCTGCAGACGTCGTAGAGCAGCTTCTGAGTGGTTCCGTCGGTCGTGTATATCTTCCTTGCTTGTTTTTGCCTTCTTCTGCATCCGTTGCAGTGATTTCTGACGCTGATCAATCCGCTGAACCATGCTCTTGAGAAACAAGTACGCCTGAGATTCGTACTTTGTGGTCAGAGTGATCATTTCCCAAAATTCCGGGGGCACATGCAACATGCGATTCAAGTGTCTCTTCATCTCTTCTGCGTCTCTAGCATCAAGGCTGTGCTGAGCAAGAGTCAAAAGCAAATGCTTCGTAAACACATCTGCGGAATCACCGGTTAGAGTCTGCACGTGCAATTCAAAGTTTCGGATAAGCTTCTTCGTGTAGCAATCTTTGCCTTCAGTCCGCAAATCCAAATTCTTGAAATCTTGCACCATGCTCTCCATCAGGGATTCCACTTCCCTTCGCAGTTTCTCAAACTTCTCCTCAGCCTCTCGGAGGTGCCGGTTGGAGACGCCCATGGAGGACTGCATCTGTTGGACACTGAGGTGCAATCCTTGCAATCCGAAAAGCAAGTCCTTTACCATGTCTTCTTCCTTCCGGTCCTTAGGAGTGCGTCGCAAATCGTGTTGCATGTCTTTCTCTATGTGTTCAGTGACCTGGCCCACCAAGGTCTGGATCTCGGCTGCAGTCTGCTGTACAGTGTCAATGCAAGATTTACAATTCTGAATTGGGTCATCTTCGGCTTGCTTACTCAGTTCTGCACATCGCAAAAATATGTTCAAATCTGTAACCCAGCGCTCACTGCCAAAGAGCCCAGTGATTTTCAATGCTGGAAGCTTCGAAAAATTGCAGTCCACATCGATAAGCCGCTGGTACGAGTGTTCATCTTTTCTGCAAGCGTCAATGATCGTGACCGCGCGCTGCAACATTGCGTGAACAGGACTAACATTCTCCGCATCAGCGAGCGACCGCACCATGCTCAGCTTCGCCAGCGGTGACTTGTCCCAATCACTCGGCGAGGAAGAATCAGGTCTCCTTCGCTGAGCACAAAACACAGACATGACCGTGTGACTTGCTAGCTTGCGGTTAATATCTTCATTCTTTAGCCAAAGGCGGGCGGCAATGTGCTGTATGCATACCCTCCGCTGAGAAAGGATCGCCTTTTGTAAATCACTCGTTTCAAAATGGGGAGCGTGAGAGATTAACAATCTCAACATGGCATCGTCAACATTTCTCTCTTCTGTCGTTTGCAAAGCAACCTTCCGGAACATACTGGACTGGATCATATTGTCGAAAACAATAACCTTACGCTCTGTTGTCTCTGGACATTTGCGCTCCTCGTCAATAAGCATTTGGCACAGCTCTTTCACCATATGCCATTGGTGACCATAGCAAGCAATTTCCATGGGTGACAAACCAGAGGCGTCAGGCAGAATCGGAAGAGGCAGCCCCTCCACATCCGATAGGTTCTGTGTTTTGATCATCCGTACCAATTCGCTGACGATCTCTCGATTGCCCGTCAATACAGCGTAGTGTAGGAGAGACCGATCATTGTCCAGCACATTCTTAGATCGAAAATTCATTTTGATGTCTCGAGTAATCATCGAAATTTCAGGCAAAAGTCCAGGAATTGCGGCTTTGATGGCTACCATTAGGACTAAGAAGCCGTATGGCCCCTGCCAAAGCTTTTGATCCGGCTTAAGTGCGCTGATCTTCTTTGCCGACTGACGAAGATGAGCCTCGTTAAGACCGATGATGAACTTCAGCAGAGCTATTCGTCGTTTTGCTGAAATGGCATTCCAGTTGGGCTGGGCGACCTCTGTAGTTTGCCCACTTACCTGCACTTCATTGACCACCATGAAGTAGCTGTGCTGGTCGGCGCTTACCAGAGATCCCAATCCATGACGCTTCACTTTCAGAGCACCTGGTTCCGAAATATTCAGGTCTGATGGCCGCAGACCCACCGTACGCACAATGTTTCTGCCAAAGGAATTTCCTGAAATGGCGTTATCAATACGTCGGCTGGCCGAAGACTCGTCTGTGTACGAGGAACTGGAGTACGATCCATCACTGTCCTCCTCGTCCGAGTAATCGGAACTTTCCTCACTCTCATCATCGTAAAAGTCTTGCTCACTCCCACTTCCCTCTTCCCCGTCATCTTCTTCGTCGTCTTCCTCTTCATTGTCGGACCCGGCATCGGAATTTTCTGCAGTCCCGGACCCCTCGTTGTGCGCAGACAAGTTGTCCTGCTCGTCATTGTCTGTCTCTTCTCCGGCAGAGGCCCAGTCCTCACTAATACTGGGAGTAAGAGAATGCGCGTCCTGTTCTGACATAATGATTCGTGCCCCTCAGTACAAGATTAGAACCACCCACAAAGCATGACTGTCTCTCTTTGGGTGATCACCCTCGCCTCAAATTCACATCATATGCTGGTCGCTGTTTCCGTTATATTAAACACATTTCTCATTTTTAGATCTTGAAGAGGATTAAGTGGACCATTCTTCTCATACCCGCAACACTATTTGTGGCACCAATGAGTGTCCACAAAAAGACGTGTTCTGTCACGGTCAATCCTACTTTCGGCACCCACCAGAGACCCTCCTCGTACTTGTGAGCCAGTGCCACCGGCAAAGGCGATTTCGTCCTTTTGAGATTTTGAGATTTCGCCGAACGGAGGAGCCTATCAAGAATCTTTGATGCGCAAGAGAAGTGCCAAGCGTAGCCCGAAGCATAAAATCCTGACCTGCACAGCAACTATGAGAGCGCCTACCCAAGTACTATCCTCTGCGTCGAAATATTGCTCCAAATCACATTTAATCAACCGGAATAAGGAGGGAGGGAGAAATTCGCGCC
>PDIP01000064.1:129187-155592 GCA_002811645.1 Corallochytrium limacisporum
AATAATCATATAAATCACGATCCGGTATATATTTTCGAACGAAAATTTTGGTTGGATACGGAGTATACATTCAACTCAGAGGATAGTACGATTTTTTTTTTTCGGTCCTTACATTGTTTCCTTGGGTATGTGTTTTCTTGGCCGAGGTTTGCTCACAGACCCGCTGGTGCCCACGGCACTGCTAAATCTAATTTGGGGGAGAAGTATTACGAGGTAGAGAGGGTAATACGGTCAAGAAATGAGCGCAACAATCGACATGCAACCGCACGCAAGTGACCCATATGGTAAACGCTTTGATGACTGCAAGTTTCAGTAAACTGCGCCACCAACCCTCGGCGGAGCATGTTGGAAATACGCACATTCCGATCTACTTGTGCGAAATGCTGTGGAATAACGTTGCGAGGGGCACCCGCATAGGATATATTGTGAAATTCGAAAGCTTCGCGGACTGTTCAACCTCCATATGGAAAGAGCATACAGAGGAATTATACAGAGCTGACAAGCGATTGAAATTGAATGACCAACACATTACATCATGTTCAGCAAAAACACCGCTCTTGGCAGTGTGTCTCTACGGTTTCACTGTAGACGACAATTCCTGGTTTGGCTCTAATGACTCCTTGCAATGACGACAAGTGGACTTTTGGAATCCCGAGGGAGGGTCGCGCACCCCCAGTGCGTGCGTTATCGTGATCGATTCAGAAAATATTATACGAAGGCCGGGGTTGGTGGTCAGCAGCGAGAGGGGCTGCGACTCTCTGCAGGAAGGGGCTGACACACGCCGACAGAGGAAAATCGGGTTCCGTGATGACATTGGGGGTATTTGAAGGCACGCCGCACTAAACATTAGGGGGTTTAGAATTATTTAGGGGACACTTGAACGACGTAGTGAGATAGCCAATCACCATGCTGGCGAAACTGACCATATTCTCAAGGTGTTCCTGGCAGATGCAGGAAGGACTGGCTCAGTGTAGCAGAACGCGGCCTGTTGTTGGCGATCACCTGCTGCAAATGGCCCGCTGTTTTCACGCTTCGCGGTTCGTCGCTTCCAAAGACAAAACCGATGAATTGAAAAAGGCCACTTCTGAGGGTACCAGTACTGGTTGTGGTGCGGAAGATGAAAGTGATGATGAAGAGTACATTGGCTGGGAGACCAAAGCTAAGCGCTTCGAGCCTGGATTGGAGGCTTTCCCAGATGACATCAACCCCAAGACTAAGGAAGAAGGTGGTCCTCGTGGACCGGAACCCACTCGTTTCGGAGACTGGGAACGTAAGGGTCGCGTAACTGACTTCTAATTGCGGAATTTCTGGGGCTCGTAGTTTTATTGACATACTTATACTGGAGACTGTCCGTGCATCCAGCGACCACCGCATAGGCAGAAGCGGATGTGTCGACGTTCCCACGCATATTCATTCGCATTGACATCCATAACATATGCGGTAACTTGATGACACCTGCCACATTTTAAAGTTAAAGAACAAAATAAACCACAGTTAGCATTTCCACTCAGAACCAATCCATTCACGATGCATTTGATAACCTACCTTGTACACTTCTTGAGAGGGGTGTCTGGACTCAGATAAATTTGTCTGATAACATCCCGAATGCTTTCAACCTTGCTTTCCACCATACTATCCAAAACCATGCTCGTGGACGATATGGTGGATACCATGGGCAGCTTGAAGATCTGGGGGACGCCATCCTCTGCCGCATCGACTACCATGTGCAGACTTCTGTGTGGATCACCTTGGTAACCCCTGCCATCAGACACATCGTCAGCAGGATCATCTGCCAATGGATCACATCCATTCATTGCGACCGCATACAGAAGTCCTGAACGGGGAACACAGAGACACACTTGAGATGGGGGCAATAATAGGCTGTTCTTCTGGAAGGCATCTTCAGGGTCCACCTCCCGAATGAGCTCTCCCACTTCGCTCAAAAGCTTTGCGGGTTTCAGATTGCCTTCCTGTGCCGATTTACAACGAACAAGCAGCGAGGACAGAATCTTGAAGGAGCTGTCCATCAGAGTCTGCAGTGACTCGAGTTTGCCTTTATCCTTACTGTTGCATCCGTGCGTAATGATGGCATAGTAGACAACAGCTTCGAGCAGGTCTTGCAACATGCCAATCCGTGTCAGCCAGCTGGCACAGGGGAACGACGCATTGTGAAGCAGTTGCACATCGCCGCTGAAGTTTCGGCTGAACTCGCTCACATTTCGCAGGAACCAACCGAGAATATGTATCGACCACACAGCAAGCGAATACAAGGAACGGCACTGATTCTGTCCTAAGCTCTTTGCTAACTTCTTCAGATCCTCTCCCATGACTTTGCTTAGATCATCGATCTTCTCCTTGATGGCTTTCTCGACAGCTGTAGCCACAAGGTCCTCTGTATCACCACCGACAGCGTTCGACATATTTGTCTCCTGGACGCTACTCCTAAAGGTAGTTAGATGTTCAACTAGGGTGACCTCTGCATACGTAGTTTCATACGAGCTTCTTTCGTACCTTACTGCAGTGGAGATCTGCAGGCTTGTTCCGAGAAACTTTGTGAGGCTTTGGTAATTGTTCAAAGCAGACGGCTTTTCCTGTCGCCCGGGAAGGACGTCAAATGTTGCCAACATCTTTTCCTGGATTGTCTTGAAATCGCCAGCCTTTTCGACACCAGTAACCTTCGCTATTGATGTGTGTGAACCGGACACAGAGCCTCCAGCACCATTGTACAGAATGCCAAGGCAAGCTGCGACTTCCCACGCGTCCGCCTGAGCCATGATGCAGTAGTTGATGAGTGAAGTGTAGTATTGGGGTACATCGAGCTCGGCATGGCTCACAATAGGTAGGGCCACAAGCTGAATGCTATCTGTACCCAAGAGACAGATCACCAAGCCCAAGGGTGAATTCACGGCCCGGAAGCCGACGGAGCTGACCTTTGCCCGTTTTGGCGCAGGTTCTGTTTCCTCGTCCTGAATTTCCATTTCATCGCCCTCGAACTTCAGTTCTGTTATGGTGTCTCTCACTTCCAAAGTGGACAATTTGATTCGTCGAATGGTGCCATCCACAGATGCAATAATAAGGGAATCTTGGGGCATGGACGCTTCTACAGAAGAAATTTCGGTGACATTCTCTTCAATCACGAAACGATTTTTCTCCTGGAGCTGCGTTCGTATCCATCCCTGTTGGGCCGAGTGGAGAACCAACGAAGGTCCGTGGTTCTCTTTATCACGGGTTGCAAACTCCTGATTCGACAAAATCATCGATGCGGAGCCAGCCTTCTCCCGCATTGCTACAACGAGGAGTCGCACATCACCAACGGCCAAGGACTTCTTTGCCAAGGGTAGAACACTCTTGATCTTAATACCGGACTGCAAGGTCAAAGACTCCGTTTTTGAGGGCTTGTCGATGGTCTCCGTCGTGTAGAAAAGAAGCTGTACTTGGCGGAGTGATTCGCTGCTGTCTGCACCAAGCAGCTGTGCAGTAGGGATTCTAGTATGAAGGATGATGTTCATAGATGGAGCATCATCTGAGCTTCCAGTCGAACGCACTAGGATGTGGTGGATCATTACGGTCGAAGCTATACCCGAAGAAGACCGCCCACCAGTGACGCTTGCCACCAGGAAAGAGCCGGGCCCGACGTGGAAAACATTTGCAGACTCCAGAGGTCCTAGTACCCCAGGCAGCTGATGTTCAGTGATGATATACTCCCTTGTCACCCGATCAGTACTGTGTAATGTCAGCACTCCAGTGCTAAACACGCTGATCCAAGTGTCGCGACCAGGCAGATTCAGTTTGCCTTTTCCGAGCATCGGTAGGCTACGGCTTTGTCGCTGGGCAATGCTTGGTGCAACGATATCCTGGTCAGTCCCACCCGTCTGATACCATACGGCAGGCTCGATCACAATACCTGGCTGTGCTACCCATGACATGGTAAGCAGAGGACCTCTCTGGTGATCGCTCGTTGGAGGACCATCGCAGATCCATTCGTTCAGGCAACTGCTTGCCCCAGCCCGCCACAAATAAAAGAGGCCCCTTTCATTGACACAGAGGAGGACGTTGCCATCAGGAGACCACTGCAAGTCCAATATTTTACATCCACTTCTGGGGATGGACAGCCAAGTAACACGATGAGGTTTATCGGCATAAAACACACCGATTTCTCCGTCTACGCTGCCAGCCGAAGCTGTTGTGAAGGCAATAAGATTATGTTTGCTCCATGAAACTTTCGAATATTGAAGACCTTGTGATCGCTGGAAATCCGATACACTTTGGCCTCTATGAGGCAAATTGCATTGCACTAATTGTATTGCACTCATTATTTGTTACGTACTTCCTTCTACAGTATCCATGTTACGTACGGGATCTAGGCTTCTGATCTCTTTATTGCCCGCTTACTTATTTCTTTGCTTTGACACGATCGATAAGGTTGAAAACGAATTTGAATATAATATAAATGTACTTCTCGTACCTGTCCTGTCGGCTTCCACTGTGCGCGCCAAAACAGCAAGTGGCACACAGCCCTTGGACCCCCATGGACGGGGGAAGGGGGGGTTCACTTTACGAAAACACTGCGAACCTCCCCCCCCTCCTCCCCGAGGGAGGAGGGAGCCCACCGACCGTTGTTGAGGATCGCCGCCCGGGGGGGGGGTGGAGGGGTACTAATTGACCCGCCAGGGGAGGACCGTAACCACACGTGATACTCGTTTCTTCTCTGCACAGCCATCGCTGCTTCTTTGTAGACGACCAACGACATGTCCGAACCGTAAACAACCCTCGCAACGCACACAGATGATGTCTCAGGAACGGAAGCGGCAGAAGATCAATGCGCCTTGGCGCGTGGTCGAGTTCTACGCTGGGATCGGTGGCATGCGATATGCGATTGAGGCTTGCGCAAAGAAATTGCACCATGACGTGAAAACGGTTGCAAGTTATGAGATATCGGGTGTGTGCAATGATGTGTACATCCATAACTTTGGATCAGAAGCGCACTACAACAAATCTATAGAGAAGGTTTCTATGAAGGAGCTTAACGGTCACAATGGTGATATCTGGCTGATGAGTCCACCGTGCCAGCCGTATACTCGGCAGGGGCTACAGAAGGGTTCTGAAGATCCTCGAGCAGCCTCATTCTTGCACCTTCTCGAAATTATAAAGGAGATGGAGAATCCTCCTACACTTCTGCTCATGGAGAATGTGAAGGGTTTCGATGAAAGCGAAAGCTATGTCTTGTTCAAAGAAGCTCTGTATTCTCGAGGATACAAAGTGTTTGCTACCCTCATGAGCCCCGTAGATCTTGGGATTTCGAATACCAGGTTGCGTTTCTTTGTAGTCGCAAGACGCGATGTTGACAAGCCCTTTCCCGTGGAGTCGGAGATCTCAATGGAGCCGATGATTCACAACGGCATTCCCGGTAGAGCAGAGGATTTGAGATTCAACTGGGACAAGCACAGTATGGCCGAGTGTCGGCTTCGAGGTGTTTGGAGTGGAAAGGTAGATGCGGCCAACACGTCGTCAGAAGATCAGAATTCTATTCAGAGTGATGACAAGAGCACCTACTCAAAGAACAGTACCACCGAAATTGCCGTCCGACACTACATGGAGGACAAGGTCGACTTTGAGACCTTCAAAGTTTCGTCAAAGACCATCTGCAAAAGAGGAGCACAGGCTGATATTGTCAAAGCTGGATATTGTAGATCCAATTGTTTCACAAGAGCCTATGGACACTACCTCCAAGGGACCGGATCTCTCCTGCAGACGGCCGATGACATCAACACAGTCGAAAGCTTCAGGAACCATCGAGACATGAGTGAGCACGACCTAGATAATTGCCCACTCACGGACTTGAAAATCCGCTACTTCACTCCCCGTGAGATTGCCAACTTGCACTGCTTTCCTCCGGAGTTCAGCTTTCCCAAATCGATCACTAATATTCAAGCCAACCGCATGCTTGGCAACAGTCTGAATGTCAGTGTCGTGGAGACCCTTCTTTTGTACACATTGCAGCATCAGCCAATGGAAAGTGCCTTGGCAGCAAGTTCATTATAGTAGTATGTCACACATGAAACAGATCCAGAATATCCGGGGTCAAATTTACGCCGTCCTAGGGGGTGCTCGGTACTTCCCCACCCTTTTGGAAAATTTCGCGCCCGAAAAACTCGGTGGAAACCTCTTTCTGCGCACCGGTAGGTGCTTAGATTCGATGTTCAACGTTTGACACCGGGTGAGCTACTTCAAATTAAGTTTTGAATCCGTGTTGTTTGATTCTATGAGACACACATACCGTGGACTACCTGCATATGTGAGGAACACATGAGATCGGTTAAATACAATGGTCCCTTGAGAAATACCTGTTGGCGCCGCGGAGGCGCCTGAATAGATCAACCATGCAAACCGGAGTCAACACACTGCAGGCTTTCTTTCAGAAGCAAAAGAAGTCTGAACAGAATGATCCACAGAACCAATGCGTCGATAAGAATTCGGATGTGCCTCCTGTCCAGACCAGATCGGAGCCAAATTTAAAGAACTCTGAAGCAAAATCTAGTGGTGACGAACAGGAATGTCAGTCTCTTTGGAATTCAGAAAAGCCAAAGTTCTTGGCACCCAAAGAAGCGGTCACTGTGGTGGGATGCCTACCTTTTATAGAAGATCATCAACATGTTGGAGCCATTCCACCGCGCACAAGCGCTGAGAAATATGATACCAAGCGGTGGCTTCGTAACCTCCGCTACAGAACGGGAACGGGCTTTTTGTCGGCATCAGAGGAGCCTATAGGGCTCCACACAGGAGGATATGTGGATTTTGTCCGACGCATAGCTAGCGAGGAGACGTTGCAGAACACCCAGACCAAAGCCAAAGAGCGGGCTCAAGCGTGCGACCTTCCAGCTTGTTACGAGTCCTCCGAACTTACCGCGGGTGTCGGTCCGGATATTGCGACATGGACAGAGAAGTATAAACCAAAGCGAGTTGAGGACTTTATCGGCCAGTCCGCGTTGCACCGAAGTCTTAGGACATGGCTAAAGTCCTGGATTTCTTTGGCAAAGAATCAGGGTTCTCAGGCCGATGACGACACCATTGAACATGTAGTGAATCGCTACATGATGGCCGCGGATACAGAGGCCGAAGTCCTGGGGTTCTACTCGGAAGAATCACAGGAGGAAGCTGACGAGGACATGCTTGCTAAGGGATCGCCTGCCTTTTGCATCGAAGGTCCTGTAGGATCTGGGAAAACGGCATTAGTCTACGCATGTGCTTCGGAGTTGAATATGAATGTAGTGGAAGTACACCCTGGACAGGAGAGGAATGGTCGGGTCCTGATGGAACTGTTCAAGGAAGCAACTCAGAGTCACAATGTACGCCATGGTGAGCGAAAGAGGATGACAGCGGAAAAGGCTGCTGAATTGGATGCGGCCAAGGAGGAAGAGATCCGTGTGAAAAGGCAGAAGCTGACAGAGGCAGCAAAGAAGCCCAAAAATCCGATGATGGCTGCATTCCTCAAGAAGAGCAAGCCTACCGACGACAAGGAAATTGGACCCAGAAATGCTGAGCCCAAGCCTACTACTAAACCGGATCGCAGATCTGAGCAACTGGCTCAAGAAACAGACATGAAAATCGAGTCATCTCTTGATGAGAGCATAACTTCTGAGAAGCAAAATGACATTCTGGGTATTGGATCCCCTGCAGGCCCTGCCGCAAGGTCTCACAGCCCAACTGCTCAGATGGACACAGGAGCACACCGGGGGACCATCATACTCCTAGAAGAAGTAGACCTTCTGTTTGAACAGGATCGAGGATTCTGGTCTGCAGTAAACACGCTCTTGGAGACAACCAAGCGGCCAATCGTAATGACCTCGAATGAGACCTTTCCTGGCGATATGCTGAAACGCCCGTGTTTAAAGGGAGAGCTGGCTCCTCCCTTCCCGGACGCAGTTCAGTGCATGATTCAAAATGTTATGGCGGCACGGAGAATGCGGACGTGTGCGCACGACATTGCGATGGCCTCCAATCTCCTGCGTAGTCAAATTCGGCCGTTGCTTCTCACTGCTCAGTTCTGGGCGAACACGGGTGAACAGAACGACTCTCATCTTGGGCTGACAGAAAGAATGTCGGGCTTGACCAACGTGGGCTTGAGGTTAGACACTCTCTGTAGCCAAATCACAGAAGATACTATGATTCAAGCCTACAAACTTTTTGATGACTGTCAACTCTGCATGCATGATTTTCTCCTGGAAATACTCGCTGAGCCATACCAAGGAGCGTTGACTGAGGACACAGAAAAGCTGGGTGAGGTCACTCAAACGTTGATAGACCCATTGTTGGAAGAGCACTATGTCTGCATGACGAACCTTCCTGTTCGCTGGCCTGGACCTACAAAGGTGATTGAAGATGGCCCCACTGGTCCGATAACTAGCAGCCCAGAGCAAGATTGCCTGTTTGAGGCAATGACGGAGATGTTGACTAGTCGAGCAGAAATGTGCAGGGACAGTCTTACAGGTGACCAGGCTGGTGATATATGGCAGGAGATGTATTGCGAAATTCCTCTTACCATTACAGCCATGGCTGGCGCACGAGCAATGCGCACTGCTGCCAATATGGAGCAGTACTCGGAGTGCAAACATCCTGAGATATACCTAGGGGCGACTCAAAATGTCGCCAAACTGGAAGCCTTGAAAGGATTCAATCACAGCATGCTTCGATCAGCCAGTGCTGCTGCCAGCCCGGTGAATTTTGGATACGATCTATCGCCTTGTACTGCTGCCCTTGGATCGGATTGTGGTGCCATGATGAGGGTCATGCAGACCTTTGACCGAGAAATGCGATTGGTTGATGGAGCAGCTCACAAGAAATCATTGGAAATGGTCATGAGACGTAAACGTCGCCGTGGGCGGAAGAGAGTTGGCGGCCCTCAAGACCTGGATCCTCCGCAGACCTACCTTGAAGCCGTTGAGCAAGGTAGTGCAATCAACCTTGGCTACCCTATGCCAGTAGATCAGGGACGATTGCCGCTCGAAACGAGCCTGCTGTCCTGCAGGTCCTTCACAAGCATAGCATCCCTACCACCGGCCTCAGATGACGCATGTCCCTTCACAATTGCCAATGACGCAGAATCTGCAAGCAGGACGGAAATAAGTGCCTTTGAATAGAGAACCACACTGTCGCAGTTGACTCCTTTCCTCTCCGTGCCTATTTGAATCGCCAGTTGTCCTCGGGAATCCATAAAGGACTCATTGCATAACTTCCCATCGCTACTCTTCCGCAACGGTCCCCTAGTCTCTCCCCCCACTTTTTTCTCTTCCCGCCAAAACTACTGGTACCGCAGAGTGGGACAGACGGAGAGCTGTCCTTGGAGACACGCGCGTCCCTGCAGGGGGCGGGTTTGTCGCGACTGCGTAGACCCAGTGCGGTACATTTACTACGAAGCACAGGCTTCGGAAAAGAAAATTTCCCCAGCCCCACGGCGGTCCTGGCAACCGCAGTACAGGTGGAAGTTGGGGAGTTGGTACTAAACGTATGGGAAGTTGAGGACCTAAGACTGGAAGCCGCGGTCACGCAGTATCTGGCTATCCCTGCCTATTCCCCTTAAGTACTCGAGAATTGCTGCGGTTTGTCTCAGGGGGGGGACCCCCCCTCGGGGGCCCGGGTTAGGTTGGTGGGAGAGCCCGCTTGCCGTTGCCAAAAAAAATGGACATTAATGATACGGCCATATTTAAAAGATGAAATAATAACCAGCGGCTGTCCATTCTGTGTGGTGTAATTATTACTTATATTGTTAACTCATCAGAAATTATTTACATACGGTATTTTCTAGGTATCCACAGCAAATAGTGGAATGCGAGGGGCGCTGGATAAGGTTGGACCCTTAATTTTTTCATGTGTTCTCTCGTAGGTCCAGATCCCCCCAGAGAAATTCCCTCCATAGCTACAGAATGGGAGAAATAAGACAACAAAACGATAGCCCGCTAGTAAGGGAGCGAAAGACAGACTCTGGGCTCGAACAAACGTGATCTTCGTACTGTGCCGGGATACCAACACAGCAACTGAAGGAACTGTACCGCAGAGGCAGCAACCTCTCGGTAGCAGATTGACCAGAGCGAGCCGCGGACGAACAAAATGGTTTCGGGAAGGGAGAGCGCAACACTGACCCGCCACAGCTGGGAGCAGGGCGTCGCTGGAAAGTTTGGGGACTAGCCCCTTCAGCATACTGAGGCTATGGTAGACTCACGCATTGTGAGACTCGCCAAACGAATTCTTCGTGCCCACGATAAGATCGAAATGAGAGTCTGCTTTTCGTGTGTGCGGAAATTTCGAAGCAAGGGCTCTGCGGAGTTTCGGAGATCTGGGGGAATTATCATTAGGGAATAAGGCGGGAAAATGCCCGGCGAAATTTCGGCGTGTTGTTGGAAACCGACACGTAGGATTTTTTTCTTTTGCGACCCTCGTTCGGTTCTGTGCAAGCGAAGGAGAGGCGGGGATACGGCCACCGGGCAGGTGCGGCATTTTGCCTTGTAATAACAGCGAACCATTCATTGCGCCTGCGCTTCTTCCTCCGTCTTCCGTTACGGTCCCGCGAGCAGAAGAACTCTGGTGGCAACAAAGACGAGCTTGGCTTGTTGTCTTGGCCATCGATGAGTTACATTTGGTTTATACCATTATGGGCGTGTAAAACAAGGCAGGTGTTTATTTATGCTTAACTGGAGTGTCTACTTGAGAACCATTGCTGTAATCTGCATTATATCAGGAGGGTGCCTCAATGATTCATTGGTACGGAATTTGGGGACAAAGATTGCGTACAGAACAACCGAATGACCAAGTGAAAGCAACAATGCTCAAGTAACACAAGAACGCCAAACCTGCACTTGTTGCAGCATACAATACAATATGAACAGTAATCTTGGGTCAGGGTGTGCTGATCCCAGCATTGACAAAGACACTGCTTCCAAGGCACTTCAGGCTAAGCTAGAGAACCGTCCAGCCAAGGACGTTCTTTTGCAACATAACGTGCTCAAGGATGCTAGTGTCTCACCAGCATTGCAGGAGCGGAAGATTCAGCTCGAGAAACAGCAGGTGAAGGATTTACTGAACCGGGCCATTGTGGACCGTCCTGGACCCATGGACTTGGTGAAGGAGTCTATTATGAAACCAGTTTTCGATGAGTCCATATCACAATTAAGCGAAAACAATGCAATGGATGTGGACAACAGTGAGAGTAATTCCAAAATGGCTGTCGATGATGACAAATCGCCTGGTAAAAAGAAAGCGAAGCAACCTACAGAGAGCACCTATCGGGAGACAGAGACCGAGGCTAAGGCAATGACAATCGAAGAAAAGACCAAGACTAGTGGTATCGAATCAAAGGCTATTCCACAGCCTCCGCCGCCACCCCCGCCGCCTCAGAAGCAGGGCCGAGACCGCAAGTTGCGCATACGGTACCATGAGTATAAGGCACCCAGTCCGCATCCCCGTAGCGCCCAGGCGGCTGCCGCCAATAGTGCAAACAGCCGGAGGTTCAGTCCATTTGAGCACTATTCTCTGCTGCTTCAACAGCAACAGCAATACCTTCAATTCCAGCAGTACATGTTTGCCCAGGCCATGAAGATGCAGCAAGCACAACAGGGACAGTCACAACAGCAGGTACGACCACAGCAACAGGGACGAGCTGAAGGTATTTCCAGCAAGGGAACAGCTCCAAAGACGAATCGAAAGTCTTCTGGAGCAGCATCAGTGTCAAATGTATGTAAAAAGGCCAGCAGCAAGAATTCATCAGACACTGAGTCAGGAAAGGAGAGCTCACCTATAGACGAAAAGGCCATGGCTGCGGCTCAGAACTTTTACCGGTCAATGATGCCCGTTATGATGGCACCACCGAGACCTCCTCCTCCGCCGCCGCCGCCTGTACCTCCGGGCCGCCTGCCAATCAGCCGGAACCCAAAGTCGACAGTTCCTTTCGTACCCATGCCTCAGCAATTTGCTGCAGCGGTGGCTCAGCAGTACCAAGAATGGCATATGCGACACATGGCAAGCATGAGCGCCGCAGCAGCCCACCATCAAGCACAGCTTGCTGCACAACAGAAGGGAAACAAGTCTAAGGCCTCAGATGATTCCGACAGTGCGGAGAGCAGTGGTCGTAAAGCAAATGGTGAAAGTACCGCACGCAGAATTCCGACTCCGCCTCCTATGCCTCCGATCAAGGACAACACAAAGAAGAGCACAGCAAAGGCACGCGCCAAGACACGCAAGAGTAGCGTTTCAGCTGAAAAGGTACTGGACGACGACGAAGGACAGACCTCATCTAGCAGCAGCCCGAAAACTCTTCCCCAGGACGTCGCCCAAGCAGCAGCAGAGGCTGCTGCGCAGGCATTGCAACAGCGTGGGAAGCATGTCAGGCGACCGGTGCCTCAGCTTACCAAAGAACAGTGTGAGCAAATGCGATTGAGTGACATTAGGGAGATTCTGAAGCAGCGGAACTTGACTGTAAGTGGTAATAAGGATGTCCTCATTCAGAGGCTGCTGCAAGACTTAGAATCAGACACCCCCTCCAACGGTGCCAATGGTCCCAAAGTTGGCAGGCGTGCCCGCAGTCGCTCCGTCGGTCGTGCAAACCCTCGGCTTTTAGCCAAGGTACAAAGTGGTACAACTGCGTTACCTCGTCGGAATACCACACGACCGAGGATCAACAGCTTGCAGAACAAGCCTACCAAAACGCGGGATAGCGACAGTAGCATCTCGGATCCTCCAGATGAGGCCATGCGGCAGGTTATCTCCGCTCTATTGCAGGACGGTCCACTTCCCGAGGTTCTTGAGCGCAACGTTTCTCGGGACAGCACTCAGAGCAACCCCGAAGTACTAAATCATGACCTGCCATTGACCCCAGACTTTCTGCGCTTCACGCCAAAGTCCACCGCGAATGCGCATGATGCAGATGGAACAACGCTCATGACCCCTATGACAAAGGAGTTGCAGGATCTTATGATGGGCGGCTCCATTGATGAGAAGGAGCTGAGTAACCTGTTTCAAGGTTTCGATGACTTTGGCACTGGTCTGACTCCTTCAACTCCAACCACCCTCAAGCGTGTGTATTCGGACGTTGTCCTAACCCCGCAGTGCAACATGCACAACCGGGACCCGTTGAAGATCGTCACCAACAACACCGTTACCGTGCAGCAGTCTCTGGATCCGGACATCTTCAGCCCCTTAGTAGATGAATATGCGGATATGGAGAGTGCCATGGACCCCCTCGGTCTTAGCTCTGCGGATTTCTTCAGCGGGCTCAAGATCATGGAAGGTACCAATGGCAATTTGGACGGCACCGACTGGATGACGACCAGTTAAATCCGTGCTTCCTTGTCATAACCCAAGCACCATTGATCATCAACACCTAGAGTGTCTTGGTTAAAAGTTTCAAGTTGTACGTTGGTACTATGTATAATAGAACTATTTGACGTTTTATTTCCATTTGATAATTGTGAAACTATTGAGGCATTGAGCAATGAGGAACTCTACTGAAACAAATTAGGCCCCCTCCCGTCTGGGCGCGAAAACATGGGGAAAACCGGGAGGGAACGAGATAGGGGGCTTCATGAGCACTTTGGAAGTTGGGCGCCGGGGGAAGCCTCGAGCACCAGTATGACAGTTCACTGTGCCAATGGCTTGATTTTACTTCTCCTTTGCGTGGACTCTATGTGTGTGACATTTGTGCCTTCTGTGCTGTGCCGTGTCGTGCCTGGAATTAGATAAATATTCAGGTATCAAGGTACGAGATTAAGGTTACAGTGTAAGAGTTAGAGAGATTGCTCAGGCGGTCGAATCACATTGCTCAGCAAGCAGTTCGATTTGTAGGTAGTCACTCTCAAGAAAGCAATGCCAGGCGAAACAGTCGTGAACAACAGCCAGCTGGAAAATCAACCGCAAGAAAAAAAGCCGGTCGTGAAGAACGAGGAAAATAAGATGGACGACGAACTAGCAAAATTAGCGCAATGGAGCGAGGATCCTCCGGAGGAACAGAACGGCACGAACGCCGACGTCGCTGCCGCTCCCGCCATGAACCCTGAAGAGGCCAAGAAAACCGGAAACGAAAAGATTCAGCTCGGTCAGAAATTGTACGCTCTTCGTGACTTCAGTCGGGCAGCCGATTCCTTTGAAGCGGCTCTGGAAATTCTGGTGCCCGTCCATGGTGACATGGCTTTGGAACTGGCCAACGTATACTACATGTATGGTACCTCGATCCTGGAACAGAACCGGGCAGAAGGCAATATTTTTGGGGGTGGTGGTAGTGGTGCTGACAAGGACGCAGAAGAAGCCGAAGACGATGACGACGCAGACATTTTGGGCGTTGAGGGTGACCGAACCAAGGCTCTGGGTGCCTCTGGCCACGAGGAAGAGATTGACCAGGCCAAACCCACAGAAGAGGCAGAAGTCGATCTGGTGGAGGCCAAGAGTAAGGGCAAAGATGCGGCTGACGGCGATGGTGGTGCCCAAGCTGCCGACGAAGAGGCTATTGAGAATCTACAAATTGCGTTTGAGTGTCTAGAGACAGCCCGTGTGATTTGGGAGAAGGCGAGTGGGGAGGATACATCATCCACCGAACACTTGCCGATGCTCATCAAGTGTCATGAGCGTCTGGCTGAGTGTGCGGCAGAAAGCAATGCCTATCCTCAGGCCATCGCAGACTATGCTGAGGGCATTAAACTGCACATTAAACTACATGGAGACAAAGACGGGCGAGGTCGGGCCCACCTCCACTTCCAAAAGGCTCTGATGCACGAAAATGTCAAGGAGCACAAGGAAGCCATCTCGAACCTGGAAAAGGCGATTGAAATCTTGGAGAGTCGCAAGCTAACAATGAAAGCTCAGGCCACAACAGGAGGTGACAAGGCTGCACAGGAACTAAAAGATCTCGACGCCATTATTGGCGACGTTAATCGACGCTTGCAGGAAGTGCGCGTGGATGAGAAGGAGTTCGCCAAGCTCACCAGCAACCTGAAGGACAGCGTAAAGGAAGCTTTCGGTGGACTGGTCAGTGCAGCCGTAGGAAGTTCCGCAGGCGGCAGTAGTAGTGCCGGTGCGTCAGCTGGCAACGCACCCGCTGCGCCCGCCAACGACCTAACCTCACTCGTCCGGAAGCGTAAGAAGGAGGCAGTGAAGGAAGATGAGGAACCCCAAAAGGCTCCCAAGACAGAGTAAATCATGATCATATGCAAAACGTATCAAAGAAGACTTCTGTGAATGTTTCTTCGGTGTATTATTCAGAGACGCCTGAACTTAATCGCGATCGAACCCGATGCGCCTGGACCTAGTTCTCCTGTGCGAATTTCCTTGTTCCGCGGGTCGCTGCCCTTGGGGTTGACTTTGCCCCGCAGGGAGGGGGGCGGCACAATGACGCCCGTGTCGTAGTCAAGCTGTGGCTTCTGATGCTCAAGCCACTCCTCCGATTCAACGGTTTTGCTACTGCTGCGTTCTACTCGAAAGTTGACGGGAAAGCCACCATGGTTGAAGAGAGTAATGGTCTTCTCTGCGAGGGCCTGTTTGCCTTGTAGTTCAGATTCGTCAGTAGTGCCGCCTCTGATACACTTTAGAGACTGTACCTCAGTCACTTCGTCGTCAATTGGTAACATGACGTCGCCAAAGTCCAGTACAGGCACCTCTGGTTTGTACTCTAAGATAGGACGAATGCTGCTGCCCTTGAGGACCAAGTTCATGTTCTGTTGATTTCCGAAAGAAAGGCCCATTCCTGATGGTAATTGGCTTCCTCGCTGGGTTCAAAAGCCAGGAACAGTGGGATACTCCCCCCAGGTGGAATATCTCGCAGCGAGGCCTTCAGGAAGAACGGACCGTGGGGGTCTAAGCAGTAGCCCGAGGTCTCCAAATACTCAGTCTGCGAGTGGTTGTGCAGGAGTACAACCTTGGTGGTGCACTCTCCAAGAGGTAAATGTCCAAAATCAATGCACTCATGGCTTGAAGACAGTCCGTCCTTTGTAGCATATGAATGGCTGCCATTGCCACTGATTGTTATGAAAGGCCGAGTAGCATACCCTTCACTAAGAGACGTACATGAATGCGCTCCGCCGCAGGCTTTCGTAGATTCATGTATCTCTTTCGTGTCTCAGCTGTGGTTAAGGAAGGATCACGATGCAGATCATCGCTCAGCTCGGCTGCAGGACTCCAGAAAAATTGAATCTCTTGAGCAATGGATCGAATCCTTTGTTCTTCCCTCATGGCCCCTGTCTTTGAAGCAGGCGTTTGCCGATTAGACAGATCTTGGGCAACACGCTTCGTGTTCTCACTCTCTTTGGCTGTCAATTGTACGCTACCGCTGTTCTGTTTGCCTGAGCCGACACGCTTACCGCTGGCGGAACGGGCTCCTTTCTTGCCTCCACTCTTGCCGTGTCATGTTCCGCAGTCAGTGCGTCTTCTTGTCTACCTACCAGAGGCTGTCCCTGACCATTAGCAGTATTGCAATGTGCAACGCCAGGAACAATCCCTGAGGACGGCGTCGTCTTGGCCCTAACTCTATTCGATCTTTTTCGTCGTACCATGCCAAAATATGTGCTACCTGCAGTTCGTTGTGGTGATCACCCTCAGCCACATTCTCCACCGCTCCCGAGGCAGCCATTGCTGACTGTGAGTTGTGCTCAGTTGAATGGTGCGGTGCAATCGGGTTCCAGATCCCATTTTAAGTTTCCAAAATTATCGTATAATTTTAATATGTTCAAACATCCATATTGTTGTGTTCGTGAGAAATAGCCCATGAACATGGTTGATGGCGTATTGAGGTCCGCTGGGCTTCAGTGTTGTCTGCGTGTCCCATTTCTGGCACTTGTGTCCCTTGAAAACCCCTTCCCCCCCTCTCCTCCGCGGCCCGTTCGGTCGCACGAAGGGTCTGTCGGGCCGGCCATAGGTCTCCAGAGCCACCGATTCGAGAATATATTTCGCCAAAAAAAAAATGAGACCTTAATTTCGCATTTTCCGTACCCAATGTGGGGGCGATCGGGTAGTGCAATACTGAAGGTACCGAAAGCCAATGGGTGAACGGGTCGTGCCAGCCGCCTTCCGGCTAAGCGACGACATTACGCAACTTGATGGGTCCTAATACCACACGTCCACACCTTTTGCCCGCACCTTGGGTATTCGCGGTCGACCGGCTTTTACGATTCGCGCACAACAATTACTAAGCGGTGAGGGAGGGTCTCCCGCACAACATCCGCACACCCATGATGACGGTCAGGGGCATGGGTGTTCGTACGAGTATTTCAGCCGGGAGGCGCCAGAGAAGTTTGAATATTGCAATCAGGTCAGTTCAATACGGGTTATTGACAGGACCACATATACGCTATGTTCAATTATTGGATTGACCGTGAAAACCAGGGCTATCAGCCAGCGATTTTGATAACCGGCGGTGCTTCTGGAATTGGGGCACAAACCGCTCGGCGTTTCCATCGGGCAGGTTGGTTTGTGGGTGTTGTGGATCTCAATGTCGACGGACTCAGCAATCTTGCAGATGAGCTAGGAAATAAGAATGTATTCAAGAGAGGTTGCGATGTCACCAGTGTGGAAGATGTCGAAGCGACTTTGAAGGAGTTCACTGACGCGTCTAAAGGAAGGCTTGACATAATGTTCAACTGTGCCGGTGTCCTTAGCACCGGCCCTTTCATTAATCTTGACATCAAGCGCCACATTCTACACTGTGATGTAAACTCCAAGGGGGTTGTCATATGCACAAAGTTAGCCATCCCGTACCTGACTAGGACCGGTACAAACACTGGTCTCATCAACATGGCCAGCGCGAGCAGTTTCTTTGGCGTGCCAGAGTTTGCCTCATACTCGGCCAGCAAGCATTTTGTGAAAGGCTTGACGGAAGCTCTTAACATCGAATTGTATGACCAAGGCATTAATGTGTTTGCTATCAGTCCTGGATTCGTGGACACTCCGATGGTGCACGGGACCAACGAATTGAATACGACTTGCCAGCGTATGAACCCGGATTTAATATCTGTAGACGATGTCGTTGATGATGTCTGGGACGCTGCACACCGCTACGGTACCATTGGGTACCACTACAAGCCGGGCTTGAAGACAAAACTCCTTGCCAGTGTCGTCAGTTTCGGGAACGTGTTCTTCACGCAGAGCTTTTCACGTTTCATCATTCTTACCTTGAACTGGACCACCCAGGCGCGTGAGATCACCAAATGAGACTTGCATTACAGTCTATTGTGTGCCAAAAAGCAAGCTTCTTTATTGCTATATTTTTATTAGTGCCTTGACTTAGAACTTGAAAGAGTATTTATGGCGACGATGGCCGCCGCCGCCGCCGCCGCCGCCGCCTCCTCCGCGTCTATGACCGCCGAATCCGGAACCACCGAATCCACCAGATCCGCCAAAGCCTCCAAAACCACCAAAACCTCCGAAACCTCCGAAGCCTCCGAAGCCGCCGGGTCCGCCACCGCCACCGCGACCTCCTCCAGCTTCGTCGTCGAAGGGATCAATACCACGGTCAAATTGTTTGCGTTTCTCTGGGTCACCAAGTACTTCCTTGGCCAACTGGATATCGTGGTACTTCTTCTCTGCAAGATCTTTGTCATCTCCTTCAAATTTGTCGGGATGCCATTCAAGACTCAGTTTACGGTAAGCCTTATTGATCTCCTTCTTGGTAGCACTACGGGAGACGCCTAGAATCTTGTAGTAGTCTCGCTTGCCCGCTTGCTTCTTGAGTTTCTCTGCTTCTCGTAACTTGCTCTCAACAAACTGGTCATTACCACGTTTTTCCAGGACGGCCTTATAATCCAAAATAGCTTCATCGTACATTTCATTAGCAACCCGGGCCTGTGCACGGTTGAGACGCGAGTCAATGTCTTCTTCGTCCTGTTCAAAAGCAGTGCTGCACCACTTGCCTGCGGCCGCTGCCCGATCGCTCTTGACAAGGAGGTCACACCATTGGGCAGCAACTCTGCCCATAACCTTTGCGCTATATTTGGAACCCAAAGATTCTTGTAACTTGTCAATTTGTGTCAGTTCTTCTTCTGCAACCTTCCACTTTTTTGCCTCCGCGGCCTTTACACTCTTCTTGAGTAGTTTTTGCAATTTCTTGAGGTCCTTGAATTTCGGATGACACTCAGGATGTTCGGGATCATGTGTTAGACACACCCTCAGATGACGCAATGCTTCGTCAATGTCGCCAGTCATTTCGTAGTGCAGGGCGTACATCTGAAGTGCCTGACTCACCGGATCCGCCTTACCAACTACGGTAGCGGTTTCCATCTGGCGGATGGCATCCTGGACACGACCAAGCTTCAGGTAAATAGAAGCCAGAGTGTTACGTACCTTTTCGTTACTTGGGCTCATATCCTTCAGCTTCTCATAGACTTCGAGTGCACCTTGGTAGTTTCCCTTATCAAACTTAGCCTTTCCTGAGGTTTCCAGTTGCTTTGCCTTGTTCAATTTCTTCATCAGGGTCTGAACCTCGTCAAGAGTCTGTTCAATGATCTTCAACTCCTCCTGATCGGCATCTGGCTTGTCTGCTTCAAGCAAGTCCTTTGTTGCAATCAAATATTCACGACTTTTTGCCCAATGGCCTAGACCCAGAGTCGTCTCTGCGGCCCGAAGGTACGCCGGCATGAAGGCAGGGTCTGCATCCATGGCAATTTCAAAGTCAGAGAGGGCGTCACTGTAACGATTTAGAACCATTTTACACAGTCCTCGACGAAAGAACGAACGACAATTCTGTTGATCTTGCAGAGTCACACCGTCTTCTTCTTCCTCGTCATCCTTTTGCATTATCATGACATCTATGCCGTCCAGAGCCACGTTGTACGACTCCAGGGCAACCTTGAAATTTCGGGCATTGAACTCGCGCTCCGCTGTTTCCAGTGCCTCCTTACGCTCTTCGGGCGTAATATTTTGCCCGAAGGTCAACTGGACCAGCACTAGGAGCGCAACCCATACCCATAATGAAACCTGTTTGGCCATAGTTTCGAGGCATCGAGCTGTGGATCCACGGTACCATACTCTTGCTATCGTGGACTATTTAGAGTCGTTCAGTTGATGACATCGCTTATTGTCAAGTACCTTTATCTGTTCCTCGTATCGCGGGCGCACAAGTAGCATCCGTCAAAATGTAAAGCCTCACTTATGCTGTCTCAAAACGAGGATCAGATGGCTCGATCGAGTCAAGCGGCGGCCAGTACACAAGCCAGTGTTTTCCCTCCCAGAAGAACAAAACAAAATCAGCCCCGGTACAATACCCATGCAATTCACTGCCTCCAACGGGCGGAGCGCTGTTGAGACCTTTGCCCTTGTGAGCTAAATATCAGATAGAGGCATACCCCCACGAAAGGCAAGGCCAGCTGCTGGCTTCGCAGGACGGTGATGGCCGCTGGCAGTAGTGAAACTACCAAAGGGGCGGGACAGCCAATCGCTGGCCTTTGCGTGGCAGAAACGGGAATTAATCTAATCGATAAATCAGCTTTGTCCCCTGCACCATTGTGTAGTATGTTATGTATGGAACTGGGCCACAATCGAAGATTCGTGCCTATTTTTGTGCCGGCCAGGCGGGGACCGTATTCGGTCGCGAGACTCATGCGCAGTCGAAATAGGGAAGGGCGTGTTCATGCAACCTGTCACGGAATCAGGGGAAGGTATGGAAACCTAGATATGGAGAAGGTATAGACAGAGTGATGATTCTGTTCTACGCATTTTATGACGAAGTTTACCCAGTAATACATCATTTTAGCGCATGGCCCATAAAGTGGACACTAGGATGGTGCTACCTTGCTTTTCGGTGACTCCGCGGGAGACTTACATTGACGAAGACGTCGACATCACTGTACAAAACCTGACAGTGGGCAAGAAAGTTCTTTTGATCGCACGGATTAGCGGAAAGAGAAACGACAACTATGCTGGTTGCGGTGTCTTTACTGTGCCGCTTGCAGGTGAGATCGGCACAGCATACGCGTCGTCGGAGCCTGACGTGAGCTTTGACAAGAATGCCTGTAGCCTCTACAAGAACACCGCGACCTATAGTGGTGTCGAACCCATGGGCGTTTTCTGGAGCATGGAAGCAGATCGTGTCGGGAATCGCTACCACAAAGAAGATTGTGAGAATCCAGATGTCTACAATCTTGAGGTCAGATACCTGGACCGCATTGACACTGTGGTTTGCAGCACAGCGGTGAAGCGTCACTATATCTCACCCGGTATCAAGAAGGAATTCGTGCGCACGTCCAATGGCCTACGTGGATCGATGTACATTCCCCCTGGTCCCGGTCCTTTCCCTGCACTCATCGATCTGAAGGGCTCCGTTGGTGGTTTGAATGATCGGCAAGCTGCCATCATGTCCACCTTCGGTTTCATGGTGTTTCACCTTGCATTCTTCCGCTACGATGATCTTCCCGAAATCATGAACGACGTGAGCGTAGAGTACTTTGACAAGGCTGTACAGTGGATGTACAAGCATCCCATGACCTCGCCGAAGCAGTTTGGTGGCGGCATTGGCATTGTTGGCCTTTCCAGAGGTGCTAGCCACGCGCTGTGGATGGCGACCCGCAACCCAGACCTCGTGTCGACCGTTGTGCTCTTGAGTGGTTCCAACGTGAATGTCACGCCGCCAAGCTTGCTGAACGGAAAGCCCTTCCCTTGTGCAGAGTATGACTACACCAAAGCAGAGATGCGTGATGGCGACGTCATGATCTTCACACCTGCGTTAGCCGACTCTGTCTCGCCTAAGAATCCGGAATTTGAGAAGATTGCATTTCCGATTGAAAATTTAAAGGCTGCCGTCCTCCTGTGTGCCGCTGAAGACGATGAGTGCTGGGACAGTGCCAAGATGAATGATTATCTTGTCACCCGCGCCCGCCAGCACAACTACAAGTTCCCTCTGCGTTCCATTACCTACCCAGAAGCCGGCCACATCATCGATATCCCGAACTACCCTGGACACGGGTGTACGAATAGCTACCATTCGGTCGCGAAGGCGATGATGGGCTTTGGCGGCACTGCCAAGGCAAATCAAGTCGCGGCTACCCATAGCTTCCAAACTTATATGCGCTGGGTCCAGGACCACATGCACTGGCACCGCGCACGTACGCCACTGACCCCCGCGAACGTGCAGAGTACCCACAGGGGCAGCAGTGGGCAAGGCACAGGGCACTCGAGGCTGTGAAGAAGCTGCTGACATGGTGTGTGGGCGTCAGACAAACATGGTCTTCTGTTCATCACAACAATAGAGTACGTTGCCTAACAATGCATCATCTACGCTATTTGTATTCCACTCCGTGCGCCTTCTTCCGCTTGAAACAGTAGTTCATAATGAGCGACTGAATAGGACCCGCACGTAGGGGGAGGTTGCCCCCTCCAAGGGGCGGAGGGGGTTACATCTGGCGTCTCCGGGAAGGGGGGGGGCGGTACTGCTGGCGTCACCTGGGGGAGAGCCAAAAATGTGTGCCCCCCTCGCCAGCGGTTTTCACCCGTAAAGAAAATCTTGCGATAGCAAGAGATAGAGAGTGGCACACAGCACCCGAAACGGTGAAAATCGAATGGTGTGAATACATTCAGTCCAGACGGTGGCTGGCAGCTGTGGGTATAGTGTTCCTTTGGAACACACCTTCCCCGCGATGACGGGGATGTAGATGGACCATAGTCAGATGGGCCTTTGTGGTCCAGCAATGTCGCGTGTGGGTGGGCACAGATTGGTCTGCACGGATCCTTGTGCTGAAATCACTACCTTTTCAGTCCGCTCTCGAGCCGGTAGAGGAATCAACGAGGAAATACGAGCGTAAAGGTTCGCAAGAAAAAGTACTGGGCGAAGTTTCATCCCCCATTCCAGACCCTCATTCTGTCCATACAATTTCGTGCGTACACCGTGGAGTTTAATCCAACTCGCTGGAGTTCACTCCTAAAGAGATAGAACTTACTATGAACCCCACATAAACCAAATTCCAACCCTTGTTCTTAGTTTCTCATGCCAGCAACTATCAGAAGTAGCATCAGGCACCGGGCCTACGCCGGACACAATCACACAACAACGTCAACTTTGACGTTTGGCTTTGGAGATTTACAATATTTTCTTCATCACCGTCCGGCGGTGTTGTCACCAAAGTCGTCTCCATTTCTACACTCAATATTTTATAGTCTTCATCATCGTTCGCGGGTACAGGTCACAGAAGTCGTCTCTTTCTCTACACTCAATAATTGCATCATATGCCAAGGGTACCAGGATCTGTACTTGGGACCATAAAGGAGAAAGTATTCTCACCATCGGAGTTCGTCGCGTACGTGTGTCTTGCTGCCGCCCCTACTATACTCCGTTCTGGATAATATGCCCATGACAGTGGAACGAAAGAGCAAATGGTTTATCTATGGCGCTTTGTTACATGCAATAGCGCGAACATGTGAATATAGATCTGCCTGGAATTCTGAGCACACAGATGCAGCAGCAGCGTACCTCGTACGCGTGCTGGCACAGAGGAGGTAATTGGTGCACTGGCACGGGAGAAAACTTGCGTGAACCGGGTGATCATGCCTCTGACCGTTCTGATGGTTTTTTTTACGTCCCAGCGTTCTCCCAAAGTATGCGTGCGCCCAACAACAACCTTTCGTCCTTACCCGGTTGAGCCTGACTCTGACTTTTTGCGGACTGGAGGACATATCCGTGTGTCCCGTGTGTTCATGAACGCGTTCAAGAGTGTCCTGGGAAATAAAATAGTCGGCTATTGGCTATTGCCCGGCGGTCCCTTTCGAACGGCCGAGCACCGCGGATCTATACGCCAAGATACATTTTCTACGATCTGGTAGGTCATCAGCACCTACCAATCCCGTCGCCACCTGTTCCCCATTTGGAGTGCCATAGTGAAAGTATAACATTTGTCGCGGCGGGCAGAGGAAAAGGGCCCCGGAGGGAGTGTCCATGTCCCGTCGGTTGCTCAGCTATGAACTATTTTTTTCTTCATAGCCCCCATAGTGTGAGAGTCGCTGGGCCGAACCATCTTCGTTCAATATATTTTTTCCCCTAAGGCTTCGGAGTTCAAATTCCTTTTCCGAACCAGCCCAGTGTGGGGTGTTTTGGCCGCCTATGCCCCAGAGGCGGACCTTCTATTGTTTTATTCAGTAAGGACAGTTGTCCAAAGCAAAAAAAAAAAAGAAGAAAAAATGGGGCAAACGTAGTAAAAGGTATGATGAGGACATGGTCCAATGCCCTAAGGCTGTCACTCGCTAGTCAGTTCGGTTCGAACACCTGATGGTCATCGCTATGGTCTCCGTTTTTTTTTACCTACGTTGCTCTCTGACTTCGCTCCGCAACTGTGTAGAACATGTAAGGAACTGTAGGGCGTTAGGGGACATTTTAATGTGAACGCACACCTCTTCTATTTTGTAAATTTCACCTGACATCGACCTCAAAACTCACGCTTACTCCGCCCACTCCTCTCACACCACAATAGAGGAAAAAAAAGTTGGCGGGAGAGTCAGTCCAACAACGTGCCTACTGGTCATTCATTCAATATGAGAAGAGGTCAATTTTATTTTCGGCTACCTCCCACCTAAACCATTATTGGTCTCGTCGGCACAATTTACATGGGGCGCCACTGTCGCTAGCATCCTCCATGTGCGGAAAGTGAATAAACCGACCCCGCTTGCACCTATATGGAAAGTACGAGTGGGTGTCTCGCTATACTTTTTTTTAGATCGACAAATACGATATCGATGATTTAAAGACCCGGTGCATTACGATGATAACACCGACGGCGGCCCCGGGACTTGGGGTCCAAGACAGCGAGTGCCAAGGGGGAAGACGGGGAGATGGGGGGGGAGGTCCAGTGCCGTGCGTTGTGTGTCCGTGCGGTGGCGTTTTGGTTCGGAAAGCATGACGGAAAAACAAGATGACGGAAGGGCAAAAATGGACCAAATGCTGGGGGTTCCGGACTACATAGTGAAAGCACCGAAGAATTGGGGAACCCGGACGGCGAGGGTAAACGGTGACAACGCTGTCCAAAAGGCCGAACGAGAAGGAGAGGGGACAGAAGGGGGGGGAAGGGGGGAGTGGGAATAGTCACGGTAACGAAGCAATGACGGGAAAAACTTGGTAGACGGGCATCGAACGGTACTGCTGTGTCCCGTTTGAACATTTTTCAGAGATGGAAGGAAGGGGGGGTGAGGAGATGAAGAAGAAGAAGAATAAGTGAAATCGTCACTTTCTGGTCGCGTGTTCTCTGCCGGTCGGACCATATGGTCACCCGCCCACCCCCTTTTCAATTCTGCCACCTACCGAAGGGACCAAGGTATACACTGAGAAGGAAAAAAAAAAGAATGACCCAATCTGGAGAGACCAACCCAACGTCGAAATGCTTCTCTTCACTATTCTCTCCCCGGGCGTTAGAGGGAAGGGGCAACTGGGGTGTAGGGAAGGAACCGAAGGAGAAAGGGGGGAGGAGAGAAGAGGAGGGCGGGGGGGAGCGGGCGACGAGTGCCAGTGTCCCGCTGTGTGTGTGTCTCTCTCTCTCTCTCTCTCTCTCTCTCTCTCTCTCTCTCTCTCTCTCTCTCGCTGGTTCTGCTCCTCCGTCATCTCGCAAACTTCCAATTTGAGACAGGTGGGACACAAATGAAGCACGCACCCCTTAAGTATTTATCTTCCACATAAACACCCCCTCCCACCCCCCTCCTTGCCTTTTCTTTACCTCTCTAAATTGCGATGCCATGTGTACTGAACCCCCACCCCCTCCCTCCTCCCCTTTTTATCCAATCCCCCAATATTTTTTTGCTTAGATTGCAAGAATTATTTTGCGGAACGAAGAAAGAAATTGAAACTTAATTGATACTCAGAGGGGCACGCCTCTCCCGTACCTCTCCCCTTCCCTTTCTTGGACAGCCCGTCGTGCCCTCCCCTCCCCTCTGTCTGTCTTTCCTCAAGGCACACAATTCCCGACCTTCCTCGCGTTCTGTCCAGTTCGGTACGTTCGTAATGAATGTATTGAAAATTCGATTGAGCACGGGAGGTATCGCGGATTCTCGGTCTTGAGGATCAGCGAAGAGGCCCCGTGTGTCCCGGAGGGAGGAATGAACGAACGCTTCCCTTGCGAACTCCGACCTTTCCCGATCAAACGATGCGAACGTGACAAAACTAGTCCAATTTAATTCATATATTTATTATCAGTATTTGTTTGTCGACATCGAAGACCAAGTGTCTATGGTACCCTGCCAACAGAGTGAGCCTGGGGCTCGATTTACCATGTTTCATCCCTTGGTCATTGTCTCCGGCCGCTTGAACGGAATGGCTACAGGACGGACCTTGGGCAGATCTCCTGGTATGGCTTTTTGCTCCGTTCGAATGTGAATAAATGGAATTCTTTTGAAGATTTTCTTCAAAGAACCTTACTTGCCTTGCGTATGGGCCACTTGGCGGATGATGGGGGAGGGAAGGGCGTGAGGGG
>PDIP01000064.1:155917-172437 GCA_002811645.1 Corallochytrium limacisporum
AGGAGGGGGGAAGGGCCCAGCACCGCCGGTTGGGCCCAGACGGTTTGGGGTATGCGTCTGGGATTTTGCCCATTTACTATGGACAGCTTTGCCGTTTAAATAATGGGAGTTCCTACCGGTCCAGGGGGGGGGGGGGCGCGGTTCGGTGAACAGTGGGAGAGATTGCCTGTGCCGAGGGCACAATTGAGACTCTGCTGGCCGGTACACTCGCGTTTGAAACGACTTCATGTTCTCTGCGTTTTGTGGTGACGGATGTAATCATATCTGGTGTTTCCAATATTTTGTTACTGCTCGTCTGGATGGGTTATGTCTGCGAGCAAAGGGACTCTCAGTGTTAAGTCACCATGGTCTTGGGCAAAGATTCAATCCACAGGTTGGTACTTATTGCACATACACTTACCAAGGTATAAATACGAGCAAATAATCAGTATTCTTCGCCGGTCAGGACTCCATAGAGTAAACAGTGACCAATAACAGACAATAATAATCAGTATGAAGAACGCACTCAAACATCTCGCCTTCGGAGGCCTGGTTGTGGCTGCCGCTGCTAACACAGACCTCGACGGTAAGGAATTGACAGCTCCCATCAGGAATGCTGCGGGCCGCACCCCGGTTTATCAACCAGGAGAATTTCTGGTAAACTTCAAGAACCTGTCTGATGCTCTGGGCTCAGATGGCTTCATCATGCCGGATGTTGTAGCCGCAAAGATCGACGCTTTCCTGAGTGAGCATGACATCTCTTACAGCGACGTGAACCGGTTTTTGACTATGGGAAGTATGCTGCTGAAGGGTATCAGTGAAGCAGACAAAGAGAAGATCGAGGGGCTTCTTGACAGTCTCGGCATTGAAATGGAACAGAACTTCTATCTGGATAATTGGCTGGCTCAGGACAGTAGTAGTACCACTAGTAGCACCGCTGCAACGCAGACCGACACCGGTGTTACCACGCGGGAGGTCTTCATTCAGGATCCGGCCCCTACCCACTGTGACCGTCATGACCAGACTACTGGTTACAACCAACAGTACGCATACACCAGCGCTGGAGAAAATGCGTTTGTCTACGTGATTGACACGGGCATCAACTTTGATCAGGAAGAGTTCTCTGGTCGTCTTGAAGACGGAGTAACTACCGTTAGCGGCCTTACCAACACGGCTCCGACGGATTCCGAGGGGCACGGAACCCACGTTGCAGGTCTCGTCGGCTCTACCACCTACGGTATGGCTAAGAAAACGACCATCATTCCCGTCAAGGCCCTGGACAACAGCGGTGCCGGTGCCGTGTCAGACATTATTTCTGCTTTGAATTGGGTCATTTCGGACGTAAATAGTAAGGGTCGCCAAAACAAGTGTGTTATCAATATGTCCCTTGGTGGTAGCGCCTCCACTATTTTGGACAACAATGTCATCAACGCCATCAACAACGGCTGCGTCGTTGTGGTGGCTGCAGGAAACGATGCCCAAGATGCCTGCAATACCTCCCCGGCCAGGGTCGAGGCGGCGATCACCGTAGGAGCCGTTGATGACACCGACGTTCAAGCTTCCTTCTCTAACTTCGGTTCCTGCGTCGACATTTGGGCCCAAGGTGTGCGAGTTACTTCTACATTTATCGGCTCCAGCACCGCCACCGGTGTACTGTCCGGTACCTCCATGGCTAGCCCCATTACTGCCGGTGTGGTTGCCACTCTAGTTTCAGATGAGGACCTGAGCCCGAGTGAAGTCAAGACCCGCATGATCGATGGTGCAAACAATGTGCTCACCCTCTTCCAGAGTAGCAGCCCTAACAGGATGATGTTTAGTCAGGTACTCTCAAGCGGCAACAATGCCGATCAAAACGGTGGCCCGGGCCCTAACAGTGCCGGCGCCGCTGGCGCATCATTCCTCTTCACTTTGGTGGCTTCTGCGGTTGCCATCCTGCTACTGTAAAGAAAGGTAGTCCCTTGCCACTTAGTTTCTAGAGACTCCTCATTTCATTTCCGCACATTTACCATAGTTCCATTCATGACATACATATATATATATATACATATATACATATAGAACCTTCCAAATCACTGTGTCAAAAGCTAACCATACCACAGACCAGGATATCAACTCGCTTGCGGAAATTTGCGATAGTTGCGGAGAATGTATTGATAGTTCATGGGGGCCAAGTTGGGTAACTTGTGCCCTAATTTGCTGTTTACTTCAGACACGCTTGCGGATGCAATGACTCATGTTCTCGTTACTACTCAGACTGGCGCTTTGCTGTTCCAATTACGCAATTGTTGACCTTAGTTGCAAAGCGCAAGCTGCAGGTAGTCTCCTGGGCATTGCTCTCCACGGGGCTGACATTCACAAACATGAGAGTCTTTGAGTTACCACCCAGGCACGGCTGTAGGTAGTGGGTCAATTTGGATGACCGGAAAGGCACGTGCTTGTCTCCCTTGGACAAAGCAGTGATGACGATACCAAGCTGACTTAAGCTCTTATTGATACTCTGAGTCTCCTTCAAACGGTCTCCCTCGCTGCCGCTCTTACTCAGACGTTCAGAACCAGCAAGATCGACCAGGTTGAGGTAGGCCTTGCAGTTCTCTCCGGTGTGTTCATTCTTACCAGTAATGGTCAAACGGAACACACTGTGCGAGCGAGAAGAACGCTCGTTCATTTGAGTCTCACCCACGGCACGGTTCTTGGAAGCCAGCACCAACAGTTCCTGCAAAGCCTGTTCAGTCTCAACAGGCACATGGGTAAGATCTTCAACATAGGACTCGCCGGTGTCCTTGTTCATTCGGATCTCCAGCTTGCGATTCGCATTGGATTCGGAGGCGTTTCCGAGCAGATCGCGGACAGTCTCATTGTAAATTTCCACAAAGCTGGCGGACAGTCCGTATTTCCAGCCCTTCTGCTGCAAAGTTGAAGCAGTCTCAAAAATCTGCTGGACACTCCTTGGGATGATACCCTGGTTCTCACTTTGATCACCCTCCATGGTAAAAGTCTTGCCGGATCCGGTCTGACCGTATGCGAATATGCATACATTGTATCCGTCCAGAGCACTCTGCACTAGCTGACTAACCTCAGCGAAGACATCCTCTTGAGTAGATGTTGGTCCAAAGACCCGATCGAAGGTGAAGTCGAGCTGGCGCGCCACGCTCTTTCCAGTCACATTGTGCTCTCGGGAAGCGTGGATGGAAATTTCCCCGTTGTCTGTCTTATTGGGCATGCTAACGCACATCTCAGACTCCTGTTCTTTCTCCAGAATCGGACGGACTCGGCAGAACACGCGAATGTTTCCCTTAAGCTCCTGAATTGTGTTGTGGAGCGAGCGACGCAGGGCCTCATCGGCACGAATCTTATTCTCCTTTTCCTCCAGTTGCTTTTTCAGCTGAGCAAGTTCCTCTGAGAGCTGATTGTTTCGCTCTTCTGCAGCCTTCTTGTCACTGGATTCACCGTCCAACTGAGTCTTCACAGCAGTTAGCTGGGCCTCCCGGCTTACCAGGGACGCGTTTAGGGTTGCCACAGAATCGTGCAGAGCCTTGCATTCTGTACGGCTACGTTGTAGCTTGTCCTCTGTGTCCTGTAGATCTCCGGTGAGGCGCTTCACCTTGCTTTCAAGCTCCTCAACCTTTTGGTCAAGCTCCTTCTGGGCCTTCTGTAAGGCTTCCACGTGCTCTTTGTCGGCGTCGGAGATCTTCGACTGCAGTTCAGCGATTTGTTTCTGGTACTCCTCTGATTTATTCTCCTTCTCCGCAACTTTCTCCTCCAACTGGGCCTTTAACTCCTGAAGCTCAGTGCAGCGCTGGTTGTTCTGAGTGATCTGTTCCGTTAGAGACTCTATCAGAGTTTGGGAGTCCCGCTGACTCTGACGGAGCTCAGTGGTCATGGATTCCATGTCTTCAAGACGCCCTTTGTAGTCCCACGCCTGACGCTTAGGTTTCTTGGCCACGGGAGCCTTGGTGGCAGTACTGTCCCCGGTATCTTTACGTTTCACACCAGTACTTGCCTTGCGAGTGGTGGCAGTGGATCCGACTGGGCGAGTCGCAGTGCGTGTGGTTGGCACCCGTGGCTTGGAAGCGGCGGCCGCTGGAGCAGATGCGGTTGACACAGACTTCGCTTCAGCCCGCAACCGCTGTGTCTTGGTCATGGCAACATGGGGCACCTTGGTGGGCTGCTTCAACTTACTTCGGCTGTTCTCGACCGCCTTCAGAGGCGCGCGTGAGTCTGCCATCTTTCGTAATCCGTTCTGTTTCAGTCTCAATTGATGATCCGGATGGGAATACTGCCTCCATTCACTAGACCACTTTACCTAACCTCTGAATTACTCTAAATAGGTGGTCCTTGTGATGGTCACAATCGTATTCTTTAGAGCACAAGGAATGTTGAAACGCCTGCGGGTCTCCCCCCACTGCGTTCGGTCGGTCGCTGTTGGGTGCAAATCATTACCGCCGCCTCGCCGACTTCTTCCCTTCACTACCGGAAAAGACTGACGTTTATTTGCGCGCTAAGACCTCCTCCCCAAGGTGTCACTTGCGGCACTTTGAGACCGCACGAACGGGTTGGGTTCTCTCGAGCCCGGGGTTACTACACTCGTCCGTGCCCTGTTTTCCAGAGTAGGGCCGGCCGCACGGCAGTCAAAACTTCCTCTAGTGCAGCCCATCTCCTTGCCCGGGTTTTGTGAGACCCACTAAACTTTCTTCAAAGAATTTCGAAGAGTGCGCGCCAAAGTTTCGTCTGCAGTGATGGGGTCGCCTTGGCCCCTCCCCCTTTTTACCCCCTTCTAGTTTCAAAGTTCCGGCGCTCCAAAATACGCCCTGGTAGTATTCCGATAGTGAGCAGCCCGAGGTGGCGGCGACCCGAGGAGGCCCTCTTCATGGTTGTGGGTAAACCGCCCTGAGGGGCTCTTGCAATATTATAATATACTTCATTACAGATCCATGAAAATTGGGGACAAGGGGTACCCCCCCCCCGGGGGTTGTCGTCGGGAAAAAAACACACACAATTGCTACACACATGGGGACATGTTTTTCCCAAAAAAAATTGGAGTTTTGGATCGAAAACGAGGCAACATAAGTATTCCTGTGATTAAACCCTGGCTCGCTGTTCAACACTACCAAGTACATTATGTACTGAAAACTCGTGTTGTGTCCTGGTGGACCTCTTCAGTGTTTAAGGGTCTGAAGCTAGTCGTCCCAGTACATTTACTATGTAGCGATCAGCGGATGGTCTCAAAAGAACTGGACCGATCTCACTCGCGGAGAGGCTCACCTGGCCGGAGACTCATTTCACAAGGGGCGCATACACTTCCCAGATCAAGGCCTTCGTGGCCGCCATAACAAAGCAATGCAAAGAGTCCTCACGTCGAACGAGTCACCTCTGGGCCAGTCTTTCGCTATCCAATGCTCTCACTTCACTATAGGCTCAGTACCTTTCAATACAAACCCCTAGATTACGACAACCATGAACCTTATACAGACTTGCTCCGGCAATATTATATATTTCCGAGGGGTATGTAAAGCATTCTACTAGTAAATCATCGCCAAAGTAAACAGAAAAAAAATATTGCATATAAACGGGAGACCGGGATTGTGTATAATTTCATCTAAATTTTCAAAATGGCAGAGCAGCTTGTTCTCCGCGGTAAGCTTACCGGCCACGAGGGTTGGGTCACCCAGATCGCCACCACCCCTGAGCGCCCTGACATGATCCTGTCCGCTTCTCGGGATAAGTCTGTTATTGTGTGGAGCCTGAGCCCTGGTGATGGCGATGGTGAGTATGGCTACCCCAAGCGCTCCCTGAAGGGACACGGACACTTCGTCTCTGATGTTGTCATCTCCCACGACGGTCAGTTCGCTTTGTCCGGTTCTTGGGATCACACCCTGCGTCTGTGGGACCTGTCTACGGGACAGACCACCCGCCGCTTCGTCGGCCACACTGGTGATGTGCTCTCCGTTGCCTTCTCCAGTGACAACCGTCAGATCGTGTCCGGCTCTCGGGACAAGTCCATCAAGCTGTGGAACACTCTGGGTGAGTGCAAGTACACTATCACCGAGGACTGCCACAGCGAGTGGGTCAGCTGCGTGCGCTTCTCTCCCTCTACCGACACCCCCACCATCGTTAGCTGCGGCTGGGACAAGCTCGTCAAGGTGTGGAACCTCACCACCTGCAAGCTGCAGACCAACCACATTGGCCACGGTGGTTACCTCAACACTGTCACCGTATCCCCCGATGGTTCTCTGTGCGCCTCCGGTGGCAAGGACGGCCAAGCTATGCTCTGGGATCTGAACGAGGGCAAGCATCTGTACACCCTTGATGCCGGCGAGACCATCAATGCCCTGGCCTTCTCTCCCAACCGCTACTGGCTGTGCGCCGCTGCTGGCCCTACCATCCGCATCTGGGATCTGGAGAACAAGGGCCTTGTCGACGAACTCAAGCTGGAGTCTGCCTCTAACCAGAACAACTTCGAATGCCTGTGCCTGGCTTGGTCCGCTGATGGCCAGACTCTGTTCTCTGGTTACACTGACAACATCATCCGCATCTGGCAGGTGTCCCGCACCATGTAAGTTTGTTATCAACCTTACAAAACTGACATGTCTTTTAGTTTTTGCAACATCTCTTTTTTAAGCTTATCACATTTTTCCGTGTGGTGGTATGATTGTTGACCATAGTTGCAGGCAACGACTCATCCATCATCACATGACGTAGAGACACTTCCATGTCCATGGCATTATATAAATAAACATTCTTTCATCCAGTAGAAGTATCTACCAACCAAGAATTCTCTGCCTGATGCTGTTGTGAATAGTGTGTTCCAACTCGGCGCGGAGTGCAAGACTTTGCCAGCGGGCATGTCGAGGAGCATCATTATTAGCAAGACATGATCACGCTGAAGTTGGATACAAAAGAGAAAGTCTGTTGGTGCTTTGTGCATGCTATACGATATGTATTTGGATACTAAAAGGGCTCCAAAGTAAAGATGAGTTATACAAAGTGCAACATGGAGTTATATGGACATGTGAATTGACATGAGTAAGTTGTGAGCGCAACAAACTTAGTCGAACAGGCCTGTATAAAAGAAATGCGATGGAAAAAATCCAGAAAAAAAATGTTAGTCATGACCATTCAAAAAAGAGAAGAACCAAATAAAACACCAGCTGGGCATCACACTAAAACAAGGGGCAACTCATGCGGCGAAACCTGCACTTGAATCCGCAAAAACCTGACAGAATAGGCAAGGGAACATGAATATTCTCGAATGTGTGCTCACCAAACATCAGTTTGTCAGAGGTAAGAATGTCAACACGAAAATGTCAGACAAACTGTGAAAGCGCCGTTAGGCGAATTCATCCTTTGAATGATTAGCACAATCCCAGACTATTCATTTGCTTACAAAAACATCAATACGCAAAGGCGTTGCAATGCCCAATAGCATCCACCCATGTAAGCGTTCCCATATATTCGTGTCGGCAAACAGACCAGTACAGCTTCTCGTCGTAGAGCTTCAATGCCATCCTCACCGATGCGATCCCTGCCTCATATAAAAGTGAATACCTACCGAAACCCATATCGTCATCTTCCTCTTCTTCTTCTTCCTCCTTAGCAGCCTCCTCAGCGGGGGCACCGGCATCACCACCAGCACCACCAGCAGCAGCACCACCAGCAGCAGCGGGACCAGCAGCACCAACGTTGGTCAGCATATCCTTAATATCCTTACCCTCCAGGGCGCGGGCGAACATGCGGGGCCAGAAAGACTCAACATCAGAGATACCGGCAGCAGCAATGATCTTGGACATCTTGTCAGCAGTGATCTCGACCTCGTCATCGGCCAGGATGAGAGCGGAGTAAACGCAAGCAAGCTCAGACTTGGACATTTTTATCGTGTGATGGTAAGTCAATATTTAACCCGATGGGAACTAACCAACTTAATTTTTCAGTTCGATTCGAACAGTCCTAAACACCTTTGTGATCTTATAGCTTTGCGATGGTCAATCATACAGTACTATTATAATGTCCAATAATTGTTATATTAGTGGTTTGGTTTCGATCCTATAGACATGCGCTGAGGGCTGCCAATAGCAATATTGAACCTACTACGTTGACCTTGTCAAGCCTTAGCTCTCCTGTGCTTGACCATAGACTGACTACCGCCTCGGCTAGGCCAGCCTGCGGACACAAGTCACCGGCGACCAATAGTTTCACTATGAGACGGGATTTCAAGGATTCCAAATGTCACTTATTCACTACTCAGTTAGAAACGAGACCTTGTCAGTTCATTGACTATGGGGAAGGGACTTCTACCTACTGAGAAATTCACCATTTTCCCCGACACCACCCGGTTGGACTTTGTGTGTGAAATTTTTTTCTCCTTGGATCCCCTTCCCCTCCACCCCAAATTTGTGTGTGCTTTTGCTTGGGGTTGGTGGAGGCACTTCTCTTCATTGACTAATTAGGTTATCAGTTATTAAGGCCTGAGAAATTCTTGGTCCCTGGCTGGGAACAACAGCGCCAGTGTAACCAAACAAAAAAAAAAGAAAGGTGAATTAAATTGGGTGGGGTGCGCAAAAGCACAGGAGGACCAAGAAAAACAAAAACAAAATTTGCCAAGGGGAAACAAAGGGGCCAAAAAAAACAGAAAGGAAAAAGAAAAAGGAAAAAGCAACACTGGCCCCAAGGGAAACGGGAACCAACCACACAGCCGCCTTCCCTCCCTTCAGCCCCCCCCCCCTCCAAACCCTTGAAAGACCCCCCTCCCGGTTTTTTCTTGTTGGTGTTGCACTGACTCATGCACTGACTCTTGTGTGCTTAAGGTAGGTTGGTGTACAGGCGGCACCGCTCGGCACCGAAGCACAAGCGACGGAGAGCAGCCAAGAGGGAAGGGGGGAGGGGAAGATCACAACGGAAACAAAAAGGAGAAGAAAGAATGGGGAACATGGCCCTTTTGTCCTCGGTTAGAAATCGGAGACCCGCACCGACAATTTCCCTCCCCCCCCCTTCGGGGGGAGTGCCAAGGCAGGGAAGGAGAAGAAGGGGGGGGGGAGCGCAGCTGAAAGGCAAAACAAAAAAATTAAAAGAGGGTAGTCGTGCCTGGGTATCGAGGAACCCCAAATCTCAAAGAAATTTACATATATACAAAAACAATGGAGGCCTAAGCTGGTGTGGACTATCCGCAAAGCCCCATTCATTCAGTACCACAGGGTTCTGGCTTTTTGCATTGGCTATTGTCCTGCTTTTGCTTTTTCTCTCCGGTCCGTTGAGATCCGGTTATGCTGGGGTGGCCTTAAAAGACCGGTGCGCGGAGAACCCTGCTGTGTACTGTTGGCCTTAGTTGCTTTGGTCCTGGTTGCTTGTTGTTATTGAGCCAAGTAAAGTAAAGGCAATTGACCGCCGCCATGGGCATGGCAGTGGACTAGGAGTTAGCCCAAGATCGAATGTTGGGACTGAAACCTGGGTGTCAAATCAGTAAATAGTTTGATGATGACACACACTCCTTCAGGCCACAACGGCACGACAGACTCGACAGTACTTTGTATACTGCGTGCGGTTCGGCATAAAAAGGAAACAGTGCGCTTGTGTTGGTGTTGCCTTTAGATGCGGTGTCGTTGCAACCCGTGACCCTGCAGACCCGCGGCAGGATACATGGCCAACCCAAGGCAAAGGACAGCGTAGGGTATTACCAAATTCATCAAGGTTTGTTTATGACAAATACAGGTATTCGAGGATCTCATAATTGTAACGAACACACATAAACACGTCTCGCTAAGGTGAAAACGAAGGTATTTGTTTCTGTTGGGAGACAGCGGGATCAATATCACAAAGAACGGCCTTCTTACACTCTTGATCATTAGAAATATATAAAAGATGGCTGAAGTTGCAGAAAAATTCAGTGCTATGAGCACTGACTACCAGGTCAACCCCAAGTTGGTGTATCGCACAGTCAACGCCGTCAACGGTCCCTTGGTCATCTTGCACAACGTTAAGTTTGCGCGTTTCTCAGAGATTGTTACGCTCAATCTTCCAGACGGCACTCGCCGTCAGGGTCAAGTGCTGGAAATCCAGGGCGATAAGTGTATTGTGCAGGTTTTCGAGGGCACTTCCGGTATTGATGCGAAGGTAACCAATGTGGAATTCAGTGGTGATGTGCTACGTATGCCCGTCTCTACCGACATGCTTGGTCGTATTTTTAACGGTTCCGGTAAGCCCATCGATGATGGCCCCGCTGTGGTTGCTGAGGACTACATTGACATTAACGGTATGCCCATGAACCCCTACCGTCGTGACTATCCGAAGCAGATGATTCAGACCGGTATCTCCACCATTGATGTCATGAACAGTGTCGCCCGTGGCCAGAAGATTCCTCTCTTCTCTGGTTCGGGTCTGCCCCACAACGACATTGCTGCCCAGATCTGCCGCCAAGCCGGTCTGGTCGACCTTTCGAAGGTGGAGGGTGCTGATTCTAGCTCTCAGATTCAAGAGTCCTTTGCCCTGGTCTTCGGTGCTATGGGTGTGAACATGGAGACTGCCCGCTTTTTCAAGCAGGACTTCGAAGAGAATGGTAGTATGGAGCGCACAACCCTGTTCTTGAACATGGCCAATGATCCTACCATTGAGCGTGTCGTCACTCCTCGCATGACCCTCACTCTGGCTGAGTTCCTGGCCTACCAGTGCAACAAGCACGTCCTGGTCCTGCTGACCGATATGACCTCATACGCCATGGCCTTGCGTGAGATTTCTGCTGCTCGTGAGGAGGTGCCCGGTCGTCGTGGTTTCCCCGGTTATATGTACACCGATTTGGCCACTCTGTACGAGCGTGCTGGACGTGTGGTCGGTCGCAAGGGTTCCATTACGCAGATTCCCATTGTGTCCATGCCCAACGATGATCTCACTCATCCCATTCCAGATTTGACCGGATACATTACCGAGGGTCAGATTTACGTTGACCGCCAGCTCCACAACAAGCAGATCTACCCTCCCATCAATGTGCTGCCTTCCCTGTCTCGTCTTATGAAGTCCGCCATTGGTAAGGGCATGACTCGTGATGACCACTCTGCTGTGTCCAACCAGCTGTACGCCAACTACGCCATCGGAAAGGATGTGGCTGCAATGAAGTCCGTTGTCGGTGAGGAGGCTCTTAGCGAGGAGGACCATCTGTACTTGGAATTCATGGAGAAGTTTGAAAAGACCTTCGTGCAGCAGGGATACTACGAGAACCGCACGGTCTTTGATTCCATCGACCTTGCATGGACACTGCTGCGAATCTTCCCCCGCGAGCTGCTTAAGAAGATTCCCAAGAAGACCTTGGATGTATACTACAACAGGTAATTCAATTTCTGTCAGAAAAGAAAACATAGTACGTGTCGGGCAACCACAGCTTGCACAACGGACACAATGCACGAACATAGTCTCAATCCTCGAATGATAGTATCTGCATGTTCTGGAAATGCTTGTTTCATTCAAGTCAACATCACTATACGCGAGACCTCTGTACAATCGCAGAGAAATCGGAAGACCAAAAATACATCACACTTCATTGTACAATTGAAAACGATGCGACACATCGGCATGGTCACAGACATTCTTGATAATGGCAATTATGAGTCTATTTCCTTACCTTAATAATGGCACATTGCTACAAGTTTCTTGTTTGTTAGTCAAAGGAATCATTTGCAGAATGGAGTCAAGGGTGTCTTAATCGCGGCGCAGCTTCAGGGTCTCGCTGGTAATACCATCCTTGTCAATGATCTTCAGCTCGACAGCGTCACCGGTGTAAATGTCACGCTCCGCGGCACTAGCGAACACATCTTTGACAAGTTTGACGGCCTTTTCCCGGGTGAGAGGCTCCTTCTTTGCACCTTCCATGTTCTTGTAGCCGAGTTGGTTGTCAAGCAGTGGCTGGATCAGAGCGCTAGCACTGCCTCCACTGCGATAGAACTCACGCTCGTAGCTACCGACAGGGTCATACGAGTAAACAGCTCCCTTGCCTTCCTCGTCCAGACCAGCCAGAATGTTGTAGACATAATATGGGAAGAAACGGCGGTAGTACAGGGTGTTCGAAAGCATCTGTGCCAGTGCCTGTGTGCTCATTTCCCGGTAGTGATCGTTGCGGTACATTTCAAGGCGGGTGCGGAGTGTCTTTGTAAGTGTCAGAATGTCTCCGTGGAATCCTGCACATCCCAGAACGCTTTTGGGGCCCATAATGTGCGTCTTGGGCTGGTCTCTGCTCATGATTTCGTATCCGACACTGAGGCGAGTGTCACCAGCTACAACAGCAAAATCTTCACCGGCAACAGCCAATACGGTACCACCGTTCATGGCATAAGGGTTGAACTGACGCTGCACGGGTCCATAGCCGTCTTCAGATATAGGCGCAGGATGATCGCGAGCGGCAGAATGCTGCATGTGCGCTCCGCCGAAAGCGTACTGCATATTTGCTGGCAATGAAGTCATGGTCACTTAGTTTTCTGTGCTAACCACTAGATTTGGTTCTCAAGTGATGGCTCTCGCTTGACCTAACTGAACCCGGGAGAAGGACGCAAAGGTAGTTATTCAAATTCCCGACAGATTCTTGTGCATTGTGTTCCATAACAACCCGAATGTTAGTTCGCTTGAAACACCTTCATAGCTTTACGGCTTTATTATACTCCCCCGAAGAATGACTAAAAAAACATTTGTTCCAGATGCGTCGTCGGCCATGCATCAAGCGCAGTCAGGTTTGGAAGATGGAAGCGGAGGAATCGCAAAGCCAACGGCAGAAGCCGAAATGAGCCATCAACTGGAAAATGACTCCACACTGGCTGCCGTTTGGGCGCGCGGAGGTCCAGCCAGTTCCAGGGGAGGGGCCATAAAAGCAAAGAGAAGCGCCTCACTGCGGGAAGACGGAACCACAGTGAGAAGGCGGAAAAGAGTCCGAACACTTTCCCCTTCGCCGGTCTCTCTCCCCGTGGCGTTCTCGGGGTTTACTACTCATTTAGTACCGTCGAGTTTGGCTGTTTTGCCTTTTTGCCTGACACCTTCTGGACTTTACTTTCTGCTCCTCCAGGGGAAGTCTTTGATTGTTTCGCGACTCCACAACACCCCCCCCCCCTTTTCTTTTTCCCTGGGGAGTGTATAGTACGGTACTTTCACTACTGAAGGTATTTTAAACAATTACCGTATATCTTAAACCGTGACGTGTATGGAGCGATTCTTCATATGTATTAAATTTATAGATTTGTGTCGATTGTGATTGGATTTATATTGAAGAGGGGGCCTGGAAAACATGGCCCTGCTAAAGGTCCCCCCCCCCCTTGGGTTCGAAGTGCGCTTCCTTCTCATTTCCCACATTTTTACATACCGGAGAAGGTGCGGAGACATACTTGTCATTAAAGAAAGCTACGCCGCTTGCCGATGTCGTGTTTTGTCTTTGCACAGATCGCAATACCTGTAGGAAGACAGTGCGATAACCAAAAGGAGGAGTCTAACAACGTAGCACGGTTGTGCGATGTCCCCAAAAAAAGACATTTGGAGCAAGAAACAGCACACAGACGACGGGGGCGATTGCGAAGACCCATGCCACAAGTACCATGGCAGGGTTAATGTTTGCAAGGCGTGTATGTGCCCTTGAGTATTCTTCAGTGTATGTTGACGAGTGCGTGCTGTTGTACACTCCCAACTGTCCTCCCATCCTTTGTCGTAGCGCTCCCTGTCGAGTTGCCCGTTCCTTATCTCAATGACAGAGAGGAGACACTGGAAGTCACAGCCCGAAAAACAGGGAAGGAAACTTTCGTTGTTCTCCGTGTTCAACCGTGGCGGTCCATGCTAGAACTGCCACGGGTAGGAGCGAAACGAGCGTTTGTAAATTACGACAGAGCGCCAGCCCTAGGAAGCAAAAGTCGCAATATCTGATTACTCAGCACAATGTCCAGCACTGGTAATCAATCTTGGGAGAAGGTTGGTGGGGAGGCGCCCCCCCCCGGGGGGGGGGAGCTGTTGGTTACTGTTGGCACAACGCTTACCACCGAAGAACGTTCCAAATGATTCCCTACATGAGGCGTCATGTGCGACATGCGACTAGGAAGGCCCCTTTCATCGCAACGAAATATCCTCTCGCTGCCAGGGCAGTGGACACACTATGGTGTCTCGGTCTTCTCTGTCCGATCACTTTCGTGAAGAGCAGGCATTCACATGTCTGTTCCCGTGGCTTTGAATGTGTAGCCACAGACCTGTGTCGACGCTCACTTGTAGCCGCCAACAATGATTGCGCACTCAACATCAATACATTCAATACGGTTTTCATGACATTAAAAAGTCTGTTTATAGTGGTAATCGATAAATTTTTCGGACAACCAACAGTTTTGAAAGTTAAATGAGAGAAGGGGAGGGGGGGAAATATGTCAATGTCTATCGGGGGCTCTTAGTTCAAAAATGACCCTGTGGGTAGTGGGGCACTAGCCACAACTGGTTGTGATTGAATGAAAGTTCCACAGGGCCAACCCAGGATGGCTTTGGCATGCTTGAAAAAAAATGTGTGTGTGTGCGTTTCGTTTGGACTAGTGCGCATCGAAACGTTGTGTGTGTGTGTGTGAAATTAGAAATGGTCGCCCTCGCTCAGGAAGCGCTTGCGACCTCTCAGATGAGCTCTGAAGTGCTGAGGAAGATATTCGTTTTGGATGCCAGTTTCGACCAGGCGATCCAGATCAGTTTTCGCGTTGGGAAGATCCAAAGTCAAGTCTGACAGGTCATGCTTCACGCGCTCGAAACCAGTTCGCATCTGGGTCGCAGTGACAAGACCAGATTGATAGAAGCAAGAGAAGAGCCTCAGCATGCGAGAGGCAGTCTCGTTGCCGTTGTCTTGGTTGGAGCCACCCAGGGCCTCCAAGGCAATCACAATGCCCTCATACACCACTTCGTGATGGAAATGAGGCACATCGAGATCACGCAAGCAGTTCTCAGCCTCCTTGAGATCTTCGGAAATCAGGAACTCCTTGAGCATCATGATCACCTGGCGTGTCAGCTTCTTTACACTGCTGCGGCCACCACCATCACCCCAGATGTGCTCCAGACGGCTTAGGGAGTGACGCATATTCAGCAGAGCGCAAGCTTGACGCAGGACTTCCTTGGCGAGATCACTGTCTTCAGACTTATGCTTCTTCACGTAGCGAGGAGGCAGACAGTCGTCACCGACAGCACGGGCCATGAACTTGGCGACCAGAGAAGGGGCCTGAGGAGCATCAATGGTGATGTCGTCAATGCAGTTGAGAAGCTGGTCAAATGCTGCCTCAATGTGGCCTTGGGAAACAGCCACATCCAACATGTCGCTGAGCAAGCGTGAAATTAATTCTCGCTCGGCATTGTGGCGATCAATCGCCATGATGATTGCATGCACCAAGACAGCGCTCTTGGCGTGTTCGTTGTTCAGGTTGCGCACGAAATGTGCAACCTCTTGAGTATCAGAGTTCTCAAAATACTCGGCGATGTAAGGTTCAGACGCTTCGACCATGTCATCGAGGGAAATCTCCGGCTCAGTGACCTGATATTCGACGCTGTCGTCATCTTCATCCTCGTAGTTGGGATCCTTGATGTCGACAATGTCCTCGAATTCCAGTTCAGTGCCAGGTTGACCCCATACCGTCTTGCCACCAGCACCGCCCTTTTTGGGGCCACCGGGCATTTCTCCGACATGCTTCATGGGCTTCACCACCTTCATTGGCAGAGAGGCCCTCTTCCTGGGTGAACCAACGCTGACGTTGGACCCGTAGGAACCGACGATGGAACCATTGTTCGTGCTACTTTGGCTACCAGACCGATAAAGAGGGGCTGGCATAGCCATGGGTTCGGATTGGTTCACTTGGTACATTGCGATTGAGGTCGGGTGAAATACCGGGGCTTGTTAACGGGATTATGTTTGCTAGAATATGGTTGTGGTGTTTGCTTACAAAGTGAAGGCCGGCTTCAGTGTAGAGAAGCAAGGTTGAGTGTGGTTATGTTTTTTTGGTTTTTGGGAATGTAAAGGTTTTTGATAGTTCGCCAGGGACAAATAGAGTTCGTCTATTCGTCACTGCCAAACGATTGGTTGTCTTATGCTATAGCAAAAAGGGGAATTGGTTGGAAGAATGCTAAAACTTCGCGGACACGAGAGGGCTTGTTAAAGCACAAGAGGACTTGAACAAGCTCGCTTGATTCCTTGAATGAGCTTACTGTAAGTACTATTTCTTGACGACTCAAACACGGAAACGCGAAACTAACATAAGAGAAGAATATCTCCATGGGATTCTTCAGTGCACAGGGGTTGGTTGAACCTTACAGCGGCTCCATAAATACCCTGATCGCCAAGCCAATGGAAAGAAGAGCGTCCAACACCAAGGTCTATCGTTTGGCACGAAACATGAAGACTCCAGAGAAAAATTCTCAGACTTTCGAAAGCAGCAACAAAAACGCTGGTTCGTGTGATGTGCGATCAAAATGACCCTTTCGCGCTCTGTGCACTCAAGACCGCTTATGCGATCTTGGAAGCAAAGGTAAACGGACAGGTCAGCGAGAAAGGCAGTAGCCTCTCCCTCCCTACCTCCCCC
>PDIP01000064.1:174726-200763 GCA_002811645.1 Corallochytrium limacisporum
GGGGGGGGGGGGGGTTTGGGGTTGGTAAACCAATCACATAAGTGAGTAGTAGTGAACGTAGGTAGAAGCCATGTTTGTCTTTCTCCGCTCCCGTAAGCCCGACCCCCAGAGAAGAACTTCCGCACGGTGGCCAAAACTGTCAGTTGCCGTTTCGGTATCAGAAACTCTTAGCGGAAGGTCTGCTCATTGCCAGATCACAAATGCAGCCGGGAGTACATTCACTATATCAGAACTGACCTCTCAGAATGATCTCGAAAAAAGAAGCTGGGTTCGGAATCAGGTGAAGACATAAGCCCATCCCTTCCCCCGCACCCTTTAGCCCCACTGCTTCGTGCTCATGTTTTGGCTTGCTCTTCATGTGTATTCATTATAGAAACAAACCCACTACTCAAAAGGAAAGAAAACATTACCATGCCCCGGCCAAAAACCTCGTCATCCGTGTCCACAAGCCGAAGTGAGTCAGCTCTGTAGGGAATGTATGGGCAATGGAGAGGAGGTGGCTGGCTGCCTGAAGCTGAGCTCACAAAAACCCGAGGGGGGGGGGGTTGGGGAGGGGGAGCTGGTCCTTTGTAAACCTTTAGGGTCGAAGTTTGACTCGTACCCTAGCAATACTTTAAGTATTGAATTTGAAGCAACCGCCCGATGCTGCCAAGTTTCTTTGGCATCTGAATCCGGGGATATGCTTTGTTCCGTCCGAACGGCTTCGTCGGCGAGATGGGCGTTGTCGTGTTTTTTTTAAAAAAAAATAGAAAAACAGTAATATTATTATTGACTGAGGCAAAGGGGGCAGGTGCGGAGACAGACAATAACACGGAGGCAGTGTTAGTGTGGTCATTCCCGTTGAATGCGACACAGCCATCCTCTGTGTGCCCACACTGTTGCTCGGTTTGGGGCTCATTAAGTCAATGATAAAGTACAATGTGAAGTCTCCTTCTTTTCCTGGAGCATGACCTGGACATGCTTTGCTTTCATCCTTCTCACACCGGTCGTAGCTCCCACACACCATTCTTACATGGCCGTCACGACTACAAATTTCTCCACAGAAACCCACCTACATCCACCCGCGAGCTCAAGAACTGCGCAAAAACTTTTTCTTTGCACTTCCTGGTTCATCACATGTCAATTCTTTATGAATTGAGTAACCATCACTCCTCTCGCGGCCTTCTATTGCATTCCTTTTCTTGATTGGCAGCGTTGATTTCCTTCAGCGTTTCATACCAGCTCTGCCCACAATGGGGTCACTAAAAACCCTCTCCGCAAAAGAAATCTCTGAAAATTGAGTTCCCGTCGTTGTGTAGCCGTTTGGTATCCCTTTGTTTTTTTTTTCCTCGTTGACCCATAGTGACACTATTAAATCATCCTACTCGCGCTAAAACCACTCATCAACACCAGGCACGATCCCCCATGACCGCAATTTATGCACATCAGCTTCCATTTTTACCCTTCTTTCAGTATAGGAAATGACTACTCCGGAAGTGCCATACCCCTACCTTCCTGGGGCCCGACACCCGGATCAATATTGAGCACGAATGCAGCAGCATACTTTCACTATGGAAGTGCCTGGTTACCCTACCCAACCCTGCCTGGCAGGGGAGGGCCGCGATAGTGAGACCACAATTTCGTGAGCGCTGAACAAATCGCTGCTGTGGCCCTGCTGTGCAATGTGAAGGCGAAAAGAGAAACAGCAGAACTATTTCAGTAGTACTGTTCTAGAAACACAAATTTGGTCAGCACCAAACCTTCCTTCGGCGTCGGTTGTGCTTCCGGTTGATTTTTTTTCGCCACCGCATTAAAGGTGGCTTGCGGGTAGCTGGGGGAGGGGATATTCTGTGCCAAGGATCGGGTGCATAGCTAAGGAACTGAAATTGGCACACTCCCCACAAATAAATGTATGGCCCAAACATGGAGGAGACACAGGAACTGGTGCCAAAGAAGAAGATTATATCGGAAACAAAACACGGATTCGCCGAAAGTCTTCCGGATATCTGCATATATTCATTATGAAAGAGGGTCTTTCCTCCTCACAGTATGTGACCATTGTGCACGGTGGGGCTCAATCCGCGCTGCCTGTCTCCTGCGAATTGACTCTGGACGCGGCCGTGAACGGAGTCACGGTCCATGTGCACGACACGTTAAAGTTGACGGGTGCCCTGGGAACCGAGCTGGAAAGGCCGGTACTTAATGAACCGTGGATTCGGGGAAGAAAGTGTCCCGCCTGAAACACACGGTCACAGTGGACCAAAGATTAGTAGTACCTGATAGTGCGAACCTATCCCATTTGCTGACCGTAAAAGTGCGGTACTTTGAGTTCCGCAGTGGGCACCCGTGCCCGAGAGGGGTCCCCTTTCTCTTCCCCCCCCTCCCCCTTCTCCCCCCCCCCCAAAAATTACCACTCAAAAGGAGCAAGGCCACTCCAAAAATGTCAATTAAGAAAAGCGGCCCCCGCTTCCCCCGTCCGGCTGCACAGGCAAGGTAGTGAACATACTGAAAATGCGGCGAAAGCCCACGCAAACGCACCGCAACCTGAAAAGAGCACACCAGCTAGGGGGCGCACGGGACTTTGTACCGGATCTCTGGGGTTTGATTGCATATCAGTTCCACTTGGCAAGCCTATTCTGTTCGTCCTTGATGTTGATTGTGACGGTGACGGCGGTGTATGACCAGACTCATGGTAGCAGAGACCCAGGAAGCATCCAAGAATGATTTGGCACACTCTCAAGTTATGCATGGTGTTGATCATGTTCAGATCATCATCATTGCCTCCCTGCGCAGCAGCCAACGGCACCCGCTGCCGTTCTGCAATCATTTTGAAGTGAGGGGGCGAGTCCGTTGGGTTAGTAGTACTGCTATGCCCTTTTCTTTCCCCTCTGAATGCTCTTTGATGTCGTCATCATTCCATTTTTTTAGGTTTCGGCAGCGTCTAGTACTTGGGTTCCTCGTTACACTTTAACCGGTGGATGGATCTCAGGGAACGGCTGCCCTTTGATTGCGTGTGGCTCCAACATGTGTACATGCTTGTCGTTGTTCTTACGGCAGCCTCCCATCGCCGCGTTGTAGATGCATGCACTCCTTTGCATGAGCGCCGATGTCTCTCTCCGTCGGCGATGCTGATCGATGTGATGCATGGGCACTGACACCCGAACACGGACTTCCTCGGCGGCACAAAATCCCTGGATTTTCCGGGCTGCAGAACTTCCGCTCCCGATCAGTACTTTGACGCCCTGTGGCCTGAATGTAAACAATAAGGGTGCCACGAAAAGTCTTTCTCCCGTCTTCACCACCGCTCCCTTTCTTCAGCAAGCACACCAAATCACGGGGTTTGATGCCATTGACCGACAGAAGATCAGTCCGCCGTAGTGAATGACTCGAGTGATTTTTCATGTGGTTGTGGTCAGGCTGTTTTTGGGAGATAAGAGGGAAAGAAGAACTCGTCATTGGAATCCCACCAAGTCCGCACCCACTGTCGCTCTGTGCCATAGGTTTACTATTACTTTGTGGGGCTGTCGTCATTTCTCCTTTTCTGGGGGGGGGGGGGGGGTGTAAGAAACTTTAAAAATATCTCTCGCTGTGTGGTGTGCCCTCCCCCTCCCCCACACACACACTCTCTCTCTTTGCTGCCCTCTGCACAAAAAAGAGTTTTCCTTCCTTTTTCAGACAGAACCACGGTGGGGAGAGGGTGGTGAACCCTTTGGTGTATGTTTTCTAAAGTCATAGTCAACGGCAGAAGTGAAAAGTGAGAAACTACGGGAGAGGAAGGACAGAAGGAAAAAAAAAAGAGGGGAGGAGGAGGAGAGGGTAGTTGGCCCCCGAAAAAAAAAGTGTAGAAAAATAGAAAATAGAAAATAAAAAAAGAAGGAGACTTTGCCTCCAAAGCGCGGGGCGGGCCGTCCGTACGGGGTTAGCTCTGCACATCCGGGGAAAGCCAGAGGTGTACCGGTTGAGGAAGAAAACAAGAGAAACAGGCTAGAAAGGAAGATTGGGGTGGGCGGCCCCCCCTGGTTTCCCTCGTCTTTGCATTTTTGCTGGCTCGGAGCCGCGCCGCTTGCGATTTTCGCACAAGAAAAAAAACTGCTGCCACTCGCGAGAGAGAGCGTCCCGGGAACTGCCCCCCCCCGGGGGTGGGGAGGGAGGGGGGCTAAGGGGGGTTTTACCGACCGGCTGCAACCCCCCCCCCTCTATCGGTCGCCACAGGTCCGTCCGAACCCGAGCGGCCTCCGGTTTTCGAGGCGACGCATAAACGAGAGAACAGCAGATCAGAAGGAAAAAAAATAGCCGTTCCTCGCAGAAGTACCGCAACAGACTTGTTCCGTAGCCCACGCCGTGGCAGCGGTACACCTCCATTGCGAGCAAGAAAGTCTAACGGGAACACAGTTCACTGGACATGTCCACCTGGATGCGTGTCATCGCTTTGTTTGAGCAGAGAGCCGTAGGTTTGAGGTGGTTTGAGCACACTGCCATGGTCCCCGATGATCAGGTAAATGCCACAGGGTACACCTTGGGACCTGATGTTCTCCTTGTGTGAACGGCCGTCAACGTAGCAGCGCTCTTTGCTTGCGGAAGGAAAACGAGGCTATGAAACCAGCTCCAGCTCCTTTGTTACGTAAAATACTACTCGGAAAAAACTTTTTGCGATCCATTCCACTTGGATCTCACCCGGACCTCAAGTCAGCAATCATCATGGTGGCAGCTCATTCGCTGGAACCTCCGCTGTCTACTTCCACGTTTCCTAGTTTGCGAGTGATTGGGCAGGATGGTTCGAAACTATGGCCCACCCACCTTACTACTGCTCATCATCCGGTCCCTTACCTTCCTGCGCTTGCATGTCGAGGAGAATCTTTTTTTAGGTGAAACGAAACAGGTGCACTCGCCATAGGTCAAGTGCCGTGGTTTGGGTGGGGGCCCAGTATCTCTACTACCCGCCCCCGGGCGGGGTGTTTTTTGGAGCTTTTGAATTCTCCTTTCCGCAGTTCCTGTAGATACCGAAATGCGGTTTCATTAAGATCTTGATTTAGATAATGATTTATGATTCAAAAGGAGACAATCTATTCATTGAACGAGTCTGGATGCTTCATAAAAAGTATATTAAATTCGGACAGACATCCACTGACTTCTTGGAGATGTGACGCTTGTCCTTTTGAGAGACTGTGGAGCGAGTACCTAGCCTATACATGATTTCGCCATGCTGTTCAAGGTCAGAAGGTGTCGTGTTCGCTGCCGTTATTGGTCTGATGCGCTTGACCATGCAGTTGATACACACGAGGAGATGTCCATTGCACCAGACAATGTCTGCAAACATTTGTGGTATGTAGACCATTAGAGTCCACATGCTCTCAGATATCTATTTCTAAAAATGTTTGTTTTATTATGATTACGGGCCGCCTGCAGCCACGTACTTGTGTGATGATGGTATGATTGTTGGTGTCTGTGTTCAAGCTTGGGGAAGCCGGGCAGGATTCGATTCATCCACGTCGTGTAGACATAGCCTTCACGGTTGTGGCCGTTAGAGACAGTTCATAAATCCTCAGGCACTTCCGCCAGAATTCATTCTCTGCGGACCATGACTGATGTGCGATGTCCGGGAGGGTCGGCTTGGCGATGACAAGGCAGTTATACGTCTCGAATGCTCAACCTGATTTGTAAGCGCATCCTGTCCCGGATCATAGTTCATGACCAGGACTTGAACCTGGTCTTCTTCATTCATTAAATGAGCCTGTCGCCATGCCCGCTGAGATCGGCGCCGACTATTTGATAAGTGGATGAGCGCAATCACCAAGATAACGGCAGTCAGTGATCCAAGCAGTGCGCCGGTCACATACATCAGCTTCTGCCCCTGTGTCTCTCCCCCACTGAAATTTCCATCAAATGCTGTAGTACTGACGCTTGGCGTCGTGCCAGTGGCTGTAGGGTTACTATCTTCGCTCGACATTATTGGCTAGAGAAATTATGTGATCTTACATACTAGTGTCCGTTTCAGTACTTGTGGTGTCCGTTTACAGTACGGCCGCAGAGGTTCTGAACTTTCTAAAGCCGGTGTTTTTTCCCTTCGATTTCCATCCAATGTATGTTTTCTTTGTTACCACCAATCTTCAGCTAAGTATCTTGCTGTGTGCTTGGCAATTGCGTGTCAATCCGCAGCGCTACGGGGAGTCTCCAAAATATGTGTGCATAGGTACTTTGCCGTACTATTCTCAGCGTACGGTAGGTTGCCAAGTTCCTCTGGTGATCTCGTATCAAATAGCCTTTCTATCTCATCCCTGGTATCCAGTTCTCTGTGGTTCGGTGCATAAATCCTTGAACTGCTCGCATCATTTTACATCAAGCAGGCAAAGCGATGAAAAGGAGTGACGCACCCGTACCGGCGCCCGGTGGAGGGTGGGGTGAGAAAGTCCCAGTGACCGCCCATAGTTTCCCGGGCTCGAGTCAAAAAATCGGCAGCTGGGTCCGACCGCCCCGGGGAGGACGAGAACATCCTCCGACTTAGCATGAAATGTGACAAAAATGTATCATATATTGAGTACTTAATTGGAGGTTAGGTACGAATGAGGACCTACCGGACGGGTAGTTCCAGGAATGCCGGTCGTTTCGCTCCTTCCCCACCAAGTTTCATGGTCTGCTAGATTTAAGCTATAGTGATAATACTGCCAAAGGGACACACATCGTAGTGATTGGGGGGGGGGTATTAGGTTTCGTTCTCCCGTGTTCCCCTGGCCCGCCCCCAAGCTGTGGGTACTCGCCGATTGGTTCCCCCCCTTCCCCACCACCCCCCCCACTTGGCTGTGTTTTGGACGTGTGTCTAGCCCCCCTATTATCTATCTGCCTGAGATACCTCCCGTTTGAGAGATGGTCTTGATACCTCCATCCCCCCGCTGTTGAGCAGTAGTCTGCTTATAAGCTCAACGAGTTTCTGTTTGTCCTTGGTTGGGGCACTGCGGTCGGCCCGTGACAGCGCATTTTGCTCGCGTACAACACAACCCCAACCCCGTTTATACCCTGTTTGTGTGGTGCGCGCTTGTATTTCTGTGCGCTCTTTGGACTATATAGATTCGCACACACAAGAATCCGTCATCCTCCCGTCCCCTCTTTCCCCTCACCCCCCCGGTCCCTCCGTCCCGCTTTGTTAATACGCAGGATCGATCAGTTTGATATACTCTTGTCAGGAGACTGGACTGTGTGCGCCTCTGTACCACTCAGTATGCGGCCCGCATGACGATGCTTTCACTCATTTTGAGAGACTGTCGCAAACACCTGTGCTAGGGCCACAATGAAATCAAAAATGTGATTCTTTATTGATTATCATCATATATGAGTTGATTATGTTGCCAACATCCTTAGGAACTAATACTCAATATTTGTGTATCTCCTAGCATTGGACCTGGCTGGTAGCTAACGGTGGTTCCAAATCTAAATACAAAGTGTAGATATCTGACTTGGTGATTTGGAATGATGCTTACAGTTCTATTGGCGGGTTGAATCATACGAAACTCTACTCACTCACTCGCCAGTCCTTCCTTTCTTTCCAATTTCTTTTTTACTAACCCGCATCCGCACGCCCGAACCCCTAAAATTCCTATTAGGTGTGGAGGGCCACCATAATTGAATCTATCATGGGTACTGGCTCCTGTGATGATCGAAGCACGTCTTTCGTTCACCCTGTTTTAACGCACCCCATTCCGGATTCATATCTTCCATTACAGGCACCATAGGAAAAGCATACAGCATTCAACAAATTGATCCAGGGCTATGGGATGTGACAACTACTAAGAAAGTGCTGTGTGCACAGAATTTAGGGTGACAGGTCCGGAGATCGAGGGGGCGGGTTTCTCTTCGTTTCTTGTCTCCTTCTCCTCCTGCATTTTTCCTACTTCTTTGACATTTTCCATCGTAAACCTACCGTAGTCTGCGTGGATCACTCGGAGCAGATGCGGCGGTGTCGCTGCTGTCAAGTGTTTCCCCGCTTTCAGAGTCTCGGCAGTTGGAAAAAAGTTAGAAACCCTCAGAGGACGAGCTAAGGGGTATGGTAAATGTTAGGAAAAAATACAGACTTGAAGTTTTCTAACTTTAGCATCCTTACATCATCCAACTATTAAATCGGGCACTGACCGGGGACTAATAAACTCTGGCCCGCTGTCCGATAGCAGATTCGAATTTCGCAGATTTACTGAATGCCATAGCCAACGTATGATACGCATTTCTTTATGCCCCCCTTTGCTTGCAATCGTCAGGGAGTTCGGACGATATGGAGCGCTTGCGATTCTGGCCGACCGCTTGCTTTCCATCGTCAACATTCGCATTTCCATACCCGATGGAGTAAAAGATTACAAGCACACTCGATCATTGATCTCACCAAACGCCACTGGGTATGATCATAACAGTGAAAGTGGATCCGTCCTTATGTATATGCTGAATGTATGGACATTGTATTCCAAGCTGCATACGACTGGATGTTTCCATGGGATCAAATTTACTGTGTCTGTGTGAAAGGAAACGGTTGCATCGAAAGCCTATGGTGGGCGACCCAACCTTAAGATAGATAAATTCTCTGAGGGCCAAAGAGGGTGTTCCATGTCCAAGTAGAGATCGAATGAACCCAGTATCACGATTTCACACGGCGGATAACAGTCGGGCAGGATACGTGCAGAAATTTTGCTTCTAGGCAAGGGGTAAAAGGAGCAAGGAAAAGCCTGAGAAAGCGCCGTTCGTCTTATTCAATTAATCGCTAGACCAAACGCGCCTCATATAGGAGAATTCTTGAACCAAACGTAGAGAGCTCTTGTCAACGTCTAATCTCGTTGGGACCGTGTACCCACACACGTCAAAGAGCATTTGCTGAACAGCCATACTCAAAAACCTTACCATTCTGTGAGAAAATGCGAGACTGCAACGGACTCTTTACCCACGGGCTCGAGCGAGACCAAACCCAGAGACTGGAGGGAAAGTTTACCATCGCATCTGCCTTCAATGCAGCCAGAGTTGTATGTAAAGAGACACCAAAAAAAAAAGGAAGGGGGTAGCAAACTAATACTTTTCGCAAGATACAGGAAACGCTGGAGCGAGAGAGAGACAAAATGAAACCTCGATTGCAGTGATCTAGAGGTCATTTACTTTCGCTTTTGGAGAGGGGGGGGGGGCTAGGGGGTCCGCTGCTGCCTGGAACTGTTCTTCTCAAGGCTCGAAACAGATCTATGAATTCCCCTGAAACTTCAAGCCTGCGGTTACCCCCAACTATAGAGAACACTTAGAATATGATTGATAATAGAGTTGCAGAATATGCTGGGCCGCTGCAGGGTGTAGTGTAGCGGGAGCTGCCGGGGTTGATGGTGTGATCAATGTCTCGAGGGCAGACCCCGTACCGGTTTTGCAGCGCCACAGCCGACGGAGGATACCTTCCGCTAGGGCAAATGAATACATAAATAATGGGCCGAAGCCGCTCGGTCTCTTTCAAGTAAATCAAAGTTCCCGGCTGGCCGGTTGCCAAAGTTGTGTTTGTGGTTCTCTGCGTTTTCTTGGGGTGGTCCTTTCTCGTTTGCTCACCTCCCAACTCTTCACTCATTGGTCTCCTTCAAGTTGGTTCCCGCCATTACTATTCCGCCGACACAACTAGCTCCATGTTTGTTTGTTTGACCTTTCCCTAATACTGTTTCCTCTCCGGTCGTTGAAACTGAAATATCCACTGTGTAGCACTTGACTGTCCTTCCGTCTCAGCGAACAAGTGTATGCGCGTGCGGCCCTCGCAGACCTCCGAAGCGTGCTTGGATTTTGTATGTGGCAATAAAACTCCACGTTCCTTTTTAGGTGCTCCTTCATCGTTTTCAACATTAATGTCAGATGTGAAATGAATAGAGGTCCTGCTTTAGTTATCCTCAGATGGGAGGCGTTGAGTTGAGACAACAGTACAGGTCATCGCCAGTATTAGACAATAACGCAGACACACAAAGTGACGAGGATGATTGGTAGCTTCATCAGTCGTAATACTTCTATTCACGGTTCTACGCTATGAGTTGCCTCCACCACCACCACCTTTTTAAAACCGAATGTGCCATAAGACCACGCTGTATCGGATTCCATTGCTGTCACTTTCAACAGAATTGAGAGAATGTTTGAATCATCAACCGTTGACATACTTTTATTATTGAGTGTATGCACTCTTTCCGTGAGATCAGATGCTACTGTCCATCATATGGCACCTACACGGGAGGCTCATTACGGCCTCGACGTTTGTGATAGAATTGTTGAGGTATATTAAGTATAACAATGTAGTAAGGGATTATGCAAGAAGTTATCTTGCTGCATTGTCCACTGTGCAGCGAAGTCTTACACGTATAGCAACGAACGTCTTATCCTCGCACCGGGGAACATTTTATATAAACGTTGTGAACTTTGCACCGACAAGGCTCCCCAGAGGTGTGCATTAGATTGCCCGGTGAAGAGGGCTTAGTATGATTCTTCAGCCATTTCTGGAGCCCTCGCTACGCAGCGGCCTAGAGGATTGGCTGACAGTTCTTTCGTTTCGTGTGCAGGGGCGGGCCCTCGGCTCATTTGCTGCCCTGCGGCCTCTCCCTGCCCGGCTGCTGAAACATAGCAATTTACCACGGAGACCGAGTGAGGGGTGGTCAGCTTAGTCACACATACACACTGGTCGCTGAGTGGAACGGAAACAAAGTGTGGTCCTCGCACTGTGAGGCTGTACTTTTGCTGCCTACTGGCGCAGAGCCAGAGGGCTAAATGGCCTGCAACCCCGATATCACGTTTTCGTTCGGCTGCTAAAATAATACTAACAACCCCCAAACGCCCAGCGGTACTGGCGTGGATGAAAACCTGATGAGACAGGGAAGGTCATTGGCCACTACTGTCCTTCCTGCAGCTCAGCTGTGTTTAGTGATCTGGTCGTTGCCACTGTACATGACGACTGAAGATTCCTCACCCGGAGCCCTTCTCCATTCAAGATAGTACTGGCTATATGGAGCAAGCAATTGGTCTCCACCATTGCTATATGTACCTACGGGCATGTGCCTGTGCTGGAACAGTTCGAAAATTAAAGTACAGGAATGAATATGACACTTCAAATACATACTGATAGGGGAAAACAAGGTCCGTATTTCACTACTGAGGCATCTTTGCAACTGTCCAGTTCGGGTCCGATAGAACGAAAGGCAGGGAGATCGGATGAATGGCATTTGAGCGAGCATGTGCGTGTTGTTGCAGCGAGCACTCTTACATGATAGAATCCTGCGATATTTGCATACATTCTGTAAAGCATGTGCTGGAACTGTGCTCTCTTGGTAGCTAGAGATCTCGCCCGTCCATTTTCTCGGTCATATTGGCCAACTACCCATCACTGAAGATAACAGATTGGTCCGGAATGATGTGATCAGTGATGGAAACCGTAAGAGAAGGACGGAGTACTCTAACGAGGAGAGAAAATATTCTTGGGGCTCCTGTGATTTTATAGTAAATCCTATGCTGTGGTCAAGTCTTCCGTATGGCAGCGATGTCAAAATGTCTAGAGAGATGGCGACGAGCATTATTTTGGAGAGGGTATGATTACAGGCCGACCTCTATTTGGTTGAGGCTTGTGGATATTTGCGTGTTCACGCGGCTGGGGAAGTTGACGATGAATGCAAAGGATGTTAGTGGCGAACGTGAAAGCAATACGATTAGTGGATGACCCGTACCTCAGGCGTGAAACATTTGAAACACTCTTGTCGGGCTCCTCCGGCCGACGTAAGAAAGAAAGAGCGAGAGCGAATAAGAGATAAAGGAGACCCGAAGACACAGATCATCAGCGGCTGCAGAACACGGAAGGCGTGATTATACTTATCCCCTGCAAAAAACTAATTGTTCAGCTTTTACTTTACCTCCCAAAGGCTAAAGTGGCTTTCAGCAACGACCCGGGAGTTGCTGATGGGTTGCATTTTTTTTACGAGAGACGTCTCAATTATCCTCCTCCATCCTAGCCGATATCCCGAAAAAGAAACTGCGGATAGGATAAGGTGAAGTTTCAAGTGTCAACGATTTCATTTTTATATACAATAACACCCTATATCTGCTGATGACCACACGCCGTAGGTCGCAGAGGCACCGGTGCGGTGGATGTGTTCGGGTGTGTGACTTGGTCCGTGAAAAAAAGTCTTCAAAGTTGACTTTTTCGGCTGTCCTCCCATCAATTCCGAATCTCTTCGCCGTTCCGCCTGTACACGCCCAGACAGAGGTTGCAAACATCCCACAGTCTCGAGCCTGCATTCGGCTGAACTGTGAGAATGAGTCAACAGTCACACGGGCATTGAGGCAATATAGAAAAGAGTAGGTGTATAGTAAATTTCCTGTGAAGAGCGGCCGCTTTTGCAGCCGTACAGGCGCAAAATTTCCTGCGCTTTGTTTTGCCTTCGAGGGCCCCTCCGTGGAATTGCTGGTATATTATTCTAGAGCCCGTGTTTTTCTCATATATACTCTGCTAGCGCCTGCCTATTGTGTAAAGAAATCCCTCTGTTTCTTGTTCAAAATTTTGAAGAGCCGGACAGCGCACATGCATGCACAGACACACACCTATCTTGTACAAAGCGAATGGTTTCTGAGACGCATCGATCGCAAAAGTGCGCTAGACTCCCCCCTCCTCCCACCCGAATTTTTTTATTTGCTCCGTTCAACAACCCCCACCCGCCCCTCTTCTAAACCCGCTATAATTCCCTTACAAGTTTTCTGCCCCTTTCAGGTGAACAAAACCACTGACTATGAGACACGTGTGGAGGGCAAGTGTTGTACAATAAATTTCGTACACCGCTATTAGCCAACAGTCACCACCAACCCCACAGCGGCCCTGTCGATAGAGTTGCGGTGCTTGACGTTTTAATTGGACACTTATGTAGTTTTAGTAGGGACCATTGATAGAGGGAACGTAGGTCTATCACGCCCGATATCGTTGTTTATTTTGGTTGGCTGTGATAATATTTTTCCTCTCCTGTCTTTTCGTTGCTGCGCCCGCCCCCCCGGTCCCTCCCCGGCGGCCCCTGAAGCAGGTCGACGGGGCTTCACCATAAGAAAAATCGAGAGATTAGGGGGAGGACGAGTTGTTTGATCCAAGAGCCTTGTGTGATCACATCTGTTGCAGCTATGCATAGTCCTCTGTCGTTTGTAGCGAAAACCTCGATTTGCTCAGGTATATTTATTATAGAAAACGGAAACTCTACGGTTTACAGTGCAGCTCAATTAGTTCCTCTTCCTTTGAACAGGATCGGAGAGTTTGAGTGTAGCCGTCGATGGTAGTCGTTCCAGCGGATGTTCAGCAGCCGATCCCTCCCGTGCTTTTACTGTAAATGGTACTCACCACATCACATGCAAATCCAATGTTGTAGTTGCGGTCATCTACTATTCACAGGGTGAGGCTGATTTGCCATGGACCAATCCTCCGACATCTCAACCCCTTCGCTCTGGGGGACGATTTGAGAAATTTCTTTGGCGCTCGTTCTGCAACAGTTTCGATTTTCTGGAACACGCTTCGATGCAACTCTACCGAATGGCCCCAAGTTGCTGTTTCTGTCCATGCTTGAAAGATTAGTAGAGAGAAATATGGAATCAAGTGAAATTGGACGGCTGCCCTCTGTTACCGGCACAAAATTCTCCCTAAGGCACTGCAGCTACTTGTTTCCACTTTGTTGTCCTGTGAATTTGTGCAGATTTGCAATTGTCCAAGATCTGAGCTTTTCTGTAGAGCCGGCATTTTAGTGCTTTGTCGTTCATCTTCCCACCTCTCTCTCTCTCTCTCTCTCTCTCTCTCTCTCTCTCTCTCTGTGTCTCTCTGTCCCTATGTTTCAGATTAGTTTCCGCTTTGTAGATGAGGAGCCTCCTGCAAATGTTACGAAGAGGAAACAGGGAGGTGCGGAGTCGAGCCTTTTCCCTTCTCTGTCTGAAACGGCACGGCCCGGAATTTCAGGTCATATTTGCCGTGTAAACGGTACTATAAGGGAAGTTTTCGTTCATACAATACATTTTAGGAGAGACATTTCAAAGTCCGATGAGACGGTGTCTGTCGCGATGACCGTGCAACCAACCGCGGGCCTCCCACCCCGCGGAGAAGGGGGAGGTCCTTGCCCAAGAGAGAGGGGAGGTCGCGAGGACTGGCGATGCATTCACGTTTGGAACACCTTGCAACGAGAGTGGTTTTTGTTTCTTCGGAGCACAAGTGGGCGAGTTAGAGAATGCAGAATCGGATTTCTATGGCACACTGCAGCAGCGAACTGTTTCATTTCCCCTTCCCCTCCCGCTGCCCCGGGGGAGAGGGGCGGGAGGGGAGGGGAGGGGAGGGGGGAGGGAGCGGCGAGGGGCACACCTTTCCCCCTTTCCATCCGCTCCCATAGAAGTTTCGGTTTGTGTCGGGAGCCGAAAATACACAAAAACAGTCCCACAGAGAGGGTTGAGAATGGGTCGGGACTCCCTTTTCTATTGCCCTCCCCCCCCCCAGGGGCTTTCTATGGGGCATTAAATGCATGTGTGCAACGCGGAGAACACACACGAAGGACCAACCAAACGCGCCAAAACACGGAAAAATGATCCATCGCCGCTGTTCTGTTGGTGCTTCCGTTCGTCTTGGACACTTCGTATCTGTGTGTCTTTCCCCTCTTTCGATCGACCCGTCTCTGGGGTCCGGTGTTTACTGAAACTGGTAACACAAGAGTTGGCTCTTAAACCCGCCGGTATGCGAGTCATAATTAGAAATTACCGCGCTTCCGACAGGTATTCGAGGTTTGTTGCTCTAGAAGTAATCTATTTCAGAAAGAGATCGTTAGTATCCAGTATTTTATCCAACTCTCCTCCAATAGTTTCCAATTAGTTGTAAGGGTCGCCAAAATGCATCTTTAAATTCGGTGCAACTTCTGAACGTGTTAGAGTAAGTTACGGTATCCAGTGCGAACCTCTTGCGACTCCGTCTAGACATACATAAATTCATGATGGGAAACAAAACGACAAAAGAATCAGTACAACCCCGGCAGATGGGTTCAGTCGACAGCCGGACCAGCTGTAGCAGTACCAAAGACTATACTGGCAAGCAGCGAGTAACAATTGTCATTCAGACAGGTGTCGATGAAGACTTCAGATATGAGTGCGCCGGCGAAAAGCACATCTTTGACATCTTTGTGATGGTATGCACAGAGCTCCGCCTGGACTTCCAGCGGTATCAGCTCTGGGACAACAGCAAGTCTGTCCGCGTTGAACTTAACGAACCCTGCAGCAAGCTGGATATGATCCCCTTGCGACTAGAAGTCATTGACACTGGCAAACTGGCCGAACAGCTTCGCACACACACCAAGGATTACGAATGTCTGTGCAAGGCCTTTGACGAGTGGAAGAAACAGTATGAACACAAGCAGCGCCTAAGTGACTCTGTGGAGAATGACCTTGCTCTTATCCGCAAGTTCATGAAGCGCATTGATGCTTCGAGACGTCATGCCTCGGAGAATATTTACTATCTTCGTCTTCTTGGCAAGATGCAGGAATGTCGCGTCCGTGCTGAAGACAGCGATGCGATCCTCTGCTCTGACGACGAGACCCCTGTTGTTGAACATCAGCTTGCCTCCGAGTACCGCTATCGCGACCGTTCTCGCTCTTACCACTCTTCGACAAGCAGCGAGTGCAGCTTATTGTCGTCGTGCATCTCAAACATTGTTCCGCCTTCTGGTCCTCCATGCAAGGTGAACGACCCGATGCACATTTCTGACATGTTTGCACCTGCACCCCGCTTTGTTGATACCTACTGAGGAAATCAGTGTCTCCCTTGAAACATTGCAAGACACCAGCACAGAGCTGGTCAGGAAGTTCTGCAAATGTCAGACACTGCAAAGAAATATCAACTGCCTTGATCCCCTGTTCTCTAATGTGAGTATTCTCCAAGAGAGAGCTCTGTTATCATGCACCTCGCAGATCGATGTGACATGCATCATCATGCTTGAGGATTTGATGATGGCCGCTGGCTGTGCCGGGCCTATGACAGAACAGAGATTATGATCGGCGTTACCTACATAACATATATCCATCGTCCACATATTCATATTCACCATACACACCCAACGTATTTACACAGCCCATCGTCTTGATTCTTATCATTCTTTTCCATGAAGACCGTTAGACCTTCTAATGGCATCAAACTCGGAACTTTAGGATTGAGATTGTGCCGCAAAACAATATTTCGCTTGATGACTTTGGCAAGAGTCACAGTAGCGCGGAGCGTGATCACACACCCGGGTCCTTCATCAGCCCTTTTTCCCGACTCTGCACGCCTTCTCGGGGCCTTGATCAGCCCCTTTTCCAACTTGCACGCCTCTGGTTGATTCACATGAGCCCATACTGAATGTACTCAATGGTTGGCGACTAGTAGTAAAATAGAAAATTGGGCCCCAGACCGCACCTTGCTACACACTGTGTGATTCTCCACTTCGCAGGCCCGCACAGCTAGGAAAAAGCATACTTCCGTCACACACAGGGTAACATACAGAATAGATCAATAGGGTTCTGGCGTGTATGTGTGTGTGTGTGGGTTCGGAACGAGTGTCCTTTGCGTGCTTGTGCGGTAGGCAAGTGGGCTAGGTTACCCTTGAACAAGAGGAGGGAGAACGAAAGAGACCGGCAGCGAACGGGGGCGCTGCCAACCGGGTACATACAGCACAAACTAGAGGCTCGGTCCAGCAAGTCAAAGTGGGCCTCTTGCCCGCCTGATTTCTCCCTCTCGCCTCCATTCAGAATAACCGCCCCCGTTTTGGGTGCATTTGCACCCAAAGCGCCCCTTGAAACTTACTGCACCAGCACATCGACAGGAACTTTTTCGCTATGTGCAGTGGACCAAGACAAAATACACCAGAAACAGCTGGAGCAATAAACCTGCAACCTGGCCAGGTTGGGGGAGGGTGTTGACCCCTTGTCCATTTCCAAGTGTTCGCTGCCGGTCGGCCCCCAATATCTGTTGCAACTGAAGCAATGCACCAGCTAGATCACGGCAAAACCATACACTCCTAAAACACACGATTGCAACAGTAGGGAGACTACTATCAATACATACTGAATGTATCTATTTTTAACAACCCCGGGTAGGGTGGGTGCAGGCATGCATTGTGCGGGTGTGCGTGTGTGTGGCACAAGCACGCCACTGGAATATCACCTGAAAATGTTTAGTACTAGAACTATTGCCGAAAAGAACAATCGCGACAAATCATCCCATTCTTCAGGTCATTCCTTCCTTGCTTCCTTCAAAAGGCCTCCCCATCTATCGCATCTTCCGTCGGTACGGCTGATGGATGCTGCCGGAATCCATGTCAGTGTGCGGCGGATGGAGAGCAATTTATTCATGCTCTTTCTATGGTACCAAACTTACCAGCATGTGCTTTTATCCTCTTTCCTGCCTTTTAGGCCTCGCTTACCTTTCAGGCGACAGAGATACCGGCAAAACTGTAGGCAGCTCATTGAGCTCCAGGCTGCCAACGGGCCAATAAAAAGGCCGGAATCACACCGATCAATTTTCCCGATAGTTAAAGTATGGGAACAGGAAATGCACCGGGCGAGGCAGAGAGAAGATAACTCCCTGCCCATGGACGAGATGTAGATGGATTTCTGAAACGTTTAATGAGAACTCAGTGAAGCCTATAGAAACTCTATAACCATTTTTATCCGGCGGCACGAATGTGTGCCCCCCCCCCCCCGCGGACGGACGTGCACGCCCGTCGAAGAAACTTTTCATCGATTGTGGAGAACCCGACTCCCATTCTGGGAGACTCTGGTCTGGAAAGACCCACATATTTCCTCCGCCGATCGAGCACCACCCGCCGCGCCACAACTGTTGGCGCACTTCTTTGCCGGTGAGATAGTGGTAACACGAATAAAACAACCGGCAGATAATCTCCAACAGGTGGGCTGTAGTGGGCGCAAGCGAGCGCGACGGCAGCTCCACAAAAAGCATTAACGGCAATAGGAGCCGTGGGTAGTACACGCGCACGTAGCCCCATATCGTAGGGAATCGATGTGTGTTCAAAATTAGTACGCAGGTGGTGCACAGGGAGTGTGACGAAGGTGATGGACACGTTGTTGACTGGGTAAGAATCAGCATACGGTTGCATGAGTGTATTCGTGGACTCACCCTACTCGCTGTGTCCAGGGTTGATCACAGTTAATAGATGTAATACCTAATGTATCGAAGTTTTGGTCGCGAGCTGTTTCTTTGCTGCGTGATCTTCGTCGTCCGCTATCATACGCGAGACGTCATAGGGTGTGTTTTCCTCTGCGTGAGTACTAACAACAATACCCAACAATACCAAGTGATGGCACCGTGATATACATCCACCAACTCATTGCCGCGAGTGATTCATCCCCTGTGGACGTAATGGTGTGGAAACACATATTCACCAACGCGTCAAGGAGACGTACGCGACTTTGAACCTCTTCCACATTTCAGTTGTTCTCGTGAAGGTGCCCCCCACCGAGAGTGGCAGTCAAGGAACAGCGAGCAGCAGGGAACAGCTTGAGTGTTCCGCAGCGACACAACTCACCAACTCTGAAACCACCCTGCGTGGCAATTAGCTCGAAACCTTTCATATACTCCATAGCCTGCGGATCCTACGGCTCTTGTTCAACCGTTTGTCACATGTTTCCGGGTTGGTCAACAAGTGTCTCGGTAGAACACGACGGCTGGAAGTATCGTGAAAGCGGGTCTCTGATTGGCTGTCACAGCCGTAGGCTTCTCAGTATAGACTCACCAGCTGTAGCACGCTCCTTTGGGGCTTAAGGTGGCAGAGAGACCAAATAAACGCAGGTCCGATTCCATGTATCGCAGCTCATTCTCATTTTAACGACACTCCGCTTTGCGGAAGATCAATGGCTCAACATGCATTGACGAGTTTCCTGCTCTTTCTGTAGAAACGCAATCCACGGACACCCGGCTCTCTACCTTATATTGTCTAACAACGAAAGGAACCAGCTAAGTCTTTTCGAGAAACGAACGATAGGCACGCACTGAGCAGCGAGTACGAACTTTTCGAACACAGCTTTCTCTGCAAGAGGACATCACGCTCTCTTGTGGGCACTGTGCTTTCTCCAGCATATTTTCAATAGATAGGAAAGATGTGCTAGAAACCTATCGTCATCTTTCAACCGACTCCGCCGCCGGTCAACCCCCCCCTCCTCCAGTACATGTGATGCGAATATGTATAGGTTTCCAGAGTGGGGTTGGTAGATGTATCGACTCTCATACAAAATAATAGAACGTGTAGAAGAGAAGATGACCGAACCTTTGGACTTTCGAGACATTCGCAAACTCCAAGGCAGTAAAGGGGCCGTCTTCTATTTTTGCACCCATTGACCGCAGATCACCCCTTCCTCAAGCGAAAATCACGAGGGTTTGCCTTATATTTGCTTGTCATTGGCATGTTACAAATTTTCATGTGTGCACGCATTCGATTCATATATGGGTTTCTTTTCTGCTCAAGGTTTGGTCTTGCAGTGACAACACTAGGCTTTGGGGGAGCAAGAGCATAACAGGAGGTGGTGCGAGGTGATCCTACCATTAGCCTTATCGCCATAAAATGAGTATATATACGCGGATGCTACGTCGACGACTGTCCTTTCAGCAGTGTGATATGAGTTTGTGTGCAGCGGTTCCCCACGAGAATCACGGGATATTTGATCTATTGCCTTGTTCGTCTCATCCTGTTTGAATTTAACAGTCAAATAAAATTGGTGACCGGAACCAACAAACGATGAGAGCGCTCCTCGGGATCAAAGAACGGTAGGTGATTGTCGGGGCAGTAGACGAGTATGAGGAAAGAAGGGGCCCCGGCACACCAGCCCTCTTGGGGGAAGGGGATGGTTACGAAGGACAAGAGTTCGAAGGCAGTGAGAAAACGTGTGAGGTCAGAGAGACTTCGATCTCTCCCCGAGCGTGTGTATTTGCGTATGTGTCGCTGTGGTGGCTGTGTGAGAGAGTAAGTGGTGAGATCACCACCAGCCGTCGTCCTCCTCTTCATTTTTCTTTTCTTTCTTCCTACGCGGTAACCGAGTTCGGACGCAACTTCCGCTTTCTTAGAGAGCCCACACCAACAACAAGGAGGAGTAGAAGGGAAAGTGCGCAAACGCTGGAAGTTAGAGAGTTCTTCGTGTGGCTGCCATGGAAAAGGAAGCCGACAATGCCATGCACAAGCATAGGACAGCGAGCCTCGGTTGAGATCACTTCGAACCCCGGCTTTTGGGGTCTGTTGAGATGGTGTTCTCTGGAGCCTGGTGAACGGAGTTCAAGTATGCATATTGTGCGAGAATGTCCAATGTGCATGGTTTCCGCCATTCTGAGTCACCTGCTTCCAACAGCAACAGAACACTAGGTCGAATTACTAATTGCAAAACATTCCGCATCCACTCTGAATACAGCCGTGCCTTTCCTTCCAGACCTGGTAGACACGGGAAACAGAGATGGTACCGTTAGGTATCAATTTCAGAACAATGATTTGAGACCGCCCGCTACTGACCGCTTAAGCAAGATGAGTTAGGAGGTCGCGTTACCAATGCTATTCTAGCAACCAAGAACTCATATTACTATCAGTTTGTATGGCTGCCACGTAAGCCAGCATGTGGATAATTGCTTGTGGTGGAGGAGTTGCGCGCGACAGAGGAAGGGCCCATTCAAACACACACCCAAAACCCAAAAAGAACTATTGGCGGGGTGCAGGATTGCGAAAAAATTGCAGCCTTACAACTCTTTCCATTGGGCTAAATATTTTTCTCGAGCTGTGAGTGTTTTCTGAACAAAGAAGAGGCGGGAGAGAATCTCGAAGAGAATTCTCCACTCTTTCACCGGTACTGAATGGGACGTACCGCTTATTTTCTTCAGCTGTTGCACATCAAAGTGGTAGCTGTGTAATCTCAGCCAATCCCTTTGCCTTTCCCCCGGTCTAACACAGCTGGGCCGCCGTATGTGCCCCCACAGATCGGGGCACCGGGCCGCCCAACACTTCTGCCTACGCAGAGCGATTTTCAACCCCTTTGAGATTTTCGGTGCATGTAGTGCGGGCTACGGTGGGTAATGTTGGCAACTCTTTTGATATGTTGAAAGGTGTTGGGCCACCGCGGGCACATGTCCTGGTGTTTGCTTCTCTTTCCTTTGGGCTGGGCGAGGCCCGGCCGGCCGGGTACAAAGCACAACGACATCTATGGGGATCCCCCTCTTCAACCTAATGCTGGTGTCTGCGGCCGTTAGCTATCTGTACCTCCCACCCGGTTGGGAAGGGTGCAGTCCTTTTGGCAGGCCATTTGTTATTGTTTGGGGTGTTACTCGAAGCGGTCATTGTTTGTTTAGAGGTGCGGCTGCCGGTGATGTGGAGAAAAGCTGCTAGCTAGGCTTCTTGATATCGTTCGTGGAATAAGTGAAAGGATGGTGGCATTGTGTCCTAAAACTCGAACCAGATAGCCATTTCGCAAAGAGAAAATCTGTTCAGAAAAGTACTGCTTGAAGATTTGTAAATTCAAACTAACTAGCAAAAATAAACAAGGCACGCGCTGGCGCTGAGTTCGTTGGATTTCATCGCACGAAGATTTTGCCGAGTGCAGTCTTTAGAAATTTAGTGTCGGAACTTCACTGCATGGTGTTAGCTTCCGAATACTTTTAACGTCTGCGGCACAGACGCTTCACAGCTGGTCCGCTTTGGTAAATTATTGATTATTTTCCAGACCAGTTAACATTAAGAATCAAATCGGATTAAATTCATGATTGTATTCAAGCCTGTTGCCTAGAACTCCAGACCCTAGCCCCTCAAAGCCAAAATATTGCAACATTAAAAAGGCCCCCCCCCTCTTCGTCCCCTCAGAGGGGGGGGGGACAAAGTGGAGCCCTCCCGGTGAAATTGGCGCGGGGAGTTCAAGAGGGTTGCTCGCGTAGAGGACGAGCCGGAAGGGGGGGGGTTTGGGAGGGGAGTGAGTGGAGTTGGTTGGTTACCGAAGGGCATGTACATACACAGAGGGGTCTTCGAAACCAAGGTCTCACAAAGTGCGTACTGGTGAGGAACCACCCCGAAGCGATGGAGATAAGGGAGATAAATTTTTGACATGTGTATCATTACCTACAGCTGAGCGAAGAAACGAAGCCCGGCCGGAGCTTCAAACAGGTTGAAGAGACACCAGTTGTTGCCATCGGACGCAACAACCAGAAACCAGATATGCAACACTCGAAGTTTTGATCTGAATCCCAGTTGAACAATGAGTCAATACGGGGGAAGCTCACGTTATGCGCCCTCGATGGCATACAGCAACAGTCGACAGGCCACTCGTATGAGTGGATACACGGAAAACTCGAAGATAAGTCCCTCACGGGCCAGCTCCCGTGGCGGTGGATCCACGGCAAGGTCAACAGTGTCAAGGACAAGCCCTGGTACAGATGTCACGGTACGAACCGTTGAAACTCGAACCATACAAACCCTTAATGACCACGGTCGAAATAAGATAGTTCCATCTGGTACGGGAAACTATGACTTCGCGGAGACCGTTGCCGGGAACCCTGTCGAACTACATGCCAACGTCGACAACGAAGAAGTAGCAAAGATTCTCTGCGCGTCTGCTGAGTACCTTGTGGCCCTGGCTGAGGCCTGTATTGAACTAAAACGTGAGTACCAACAGGGTCTACAGAGGTTGAACACTCTGAAGAAGATGAGCCGGCGTGTGGAGGACATGAGTGGTGTGGTTGTTGACACTGCTATGCGAGAAAAATCACAGCGCGCTCTACACCAACACATGGCTGGTATGCAGAAAATGTACAAGCGTGCTCAGAAGCACGGCGTTCGCCTGACTGATGGTCTGCGTGATTCAGGAATCCGCATCACTGGACAGGAAGACCATAACATTGAAGAAGACGATATCTTGCAGATATCTCTAAAGAGTCTGTTACTAGACCTTCGTAAGCTCATCACAAATGCAAAGATCACCCACGAAACAGCGGCCGCTAAGGACCGTGGCAGGCTGCAGGAGACCATGGAAGACTTTGCCGTGGCTACTATGGAACACAGAGACAACAAGAACTTCGACAAGAAGTTTGGCCACATTTTCGGCTCCGATGAGGATGAAAGCGACGACGAAGGTGACACAGGAGAGCACGAATCCCAGCGCCAAAACCAGTCATCTTCCCGGAATGACCCGGTGTCGGCAATACAGAGACGTGCACTTGGTGCTGACCTTCCTTGCAATGCCAGCCTGGTAACCTCAATTCCTGGCTCGGCACTGTCTCAGAGTCATCGGATCTCGCCCCAGCGGGAGACAATTCCGCTCAATATTGAGAAACCGCGACCGGTCTCCCGCCGATTGCAGTCTTCACCGCCTCCTGAGCCGGACCTTACTAGCCCTCGCGGCGAATCAGAGTTTAGTGATGTTACCGGCCCCACAAGCGTCCTGACACACGACACTGCTACTGGTAGTACTATACTACCATCGACCTCCCACACTGTGATTCCTGGTGGTCTGGCCGCAGCTATCCCAGAGCAGGCCAAGACTGTGGAGCGCCATATGCAGGAACCCGCCCTGACGCCGGACCTGGTTGCGCCCCTCGTGCATCGGCACAAGGAGCCACAGTCAATGGAAACGTTTGAGCTCAAACCTCGCACGGATCCACAGGGTGATGGTGATGGTTCGGACTCCAGTGGGTGGGATGACGATGATGATGATGATGACGATGATGATGATGCCTGGGCCAGGGAGGCCGAGGAGCAGCCTTTGCAGCAGACACCGTCCAACGACTTTGCTTTGAATCAACTGCACAATCCACCAAGTCCAACTGAACTAAGCATGATCCAGGAGGAGACCGCATCTATGATGAGCGAAGCTGTGCGAAACGAAGGGCCGAAGACTCCAACTGCCGACAAGGTTGAAGCGCCGAATCTGCCCCCCGTCCTACCCGTCCACGCCGCCGATCTTTTTGCCCAGCCAAAACAGCTGGCGCCAGACTTTGACATCGGCGATCTCCATTCCTTGAAGGCAGAAATGTTGCCACTCGAAGACAAAGAGAACGATGCATTCAATGCCAACCAGGAACAGCCACCAAAAACCTCCACAAACGATTTCTATGCCAACAAGGCGGTTGAGCTGCGTGAGGCTCTGCGACAAATCACTGCAGAGTATGAAGAGAGCGATGCAAAGAGTGTTATGCTGCGAAACCTGGAGGACGACAGCATGGCAGACCAGGAGGAATTCATTGAACGAAGTCGCAGTGGTCAGGCTGGATTCACCAACATGGGAATTCTCTAATCCCGAACACAGAAAATTTGGATGTTTGACATGTCTCTTACTGATGAAAAAAAATACTTCAAAAAAATATACACGTGAGTGAGGTTTCACATTATCCTTCAGGTCCCTGTAGTAGATACTTTACACCGGTAGTGTTCAATAGCAGCCGTCCTAATCCGAAAACTCATCATACTCGTCCACTGGGAAATCATCGTAGTCGTCCTCATATGAATCGGAGACCTCATCATACTCATTCACACGCGGATTAGACAACTGATTGTACTCACGCACTCCCAGATCCGACATCTGCCGGTAATTCTGGTTCCCTTTCACATCGTTGTTCTCGCTGACGTTGTCGAGATCTCTGTTGTTCTCGATACCTCTGATGCTCATATATTTCAACATGGCCGGGGGCTGCTCCACAGAATCGAGAAGGGTGTTTTCGTACTTGGTCCGAAAGCGACCCAATGGGAAGATCATGGACGTGCCCATTTTGTAAGCCACCCATGCCTTCCGCCGCTCAAGGTCCTCATGTTCGTCCATACGATTCTCCACGATCAGAGTTGATTGGTAAAAGATTGCGCAAAGCAAAAGCGGCCCACAGATGGCCCACCAGGGTCCTCCTGCAGCGACGCTGAAGGTGTACAGTCCGCTCCAGAAGCAAATCTCCCCAAAGTAATTCGGGTGCCGACTGTATTTCCACAGACCATAGCCAAGAATCAGAGGGGGAGCTTCGTCAGCTGCAATGGCAGCATCCCGCTCCAGGCGCCAGACGAAGAGCTGGTAGTCTGATACGCACTCAAAAAACAATCCCATGATAGTGATTGCAAAGGCGGCGTAGTCCAGGTTGGAAATTGGGCAATTTCCCGCATGAATACCATAAAGAGCGGCACCGTAGGGCCATACCATGCTCAGTTGTACGATGTATACACAGATGAACGACATGGGGAAAAAATACAGGCCCTCGCCAAAGACATCTCGAAACAAGATACGGTAACGCCAGTCTTCTCGCTTGAAGAACGGCCACGGGCTTACCTGCAACCAATGATAGGTCAGTTCGAGAGAGTACAAAATGCAAAGACCAAGGACTATCCTGCTGCGAGTATCATTAAAGCCACCCAGGAGATCCGGATGGAATCGGTAGAACACGGCACAGAGCATAGGATGCAAGGACCAGTGTGCATCAAACCCCCAGTCCCGACCACTGATGCGGGCTGTGACCCACAGAAAGACACACATGGTCCAGAACATGCCAGCACCACACTGCAGGTACGGATGATTTTCGTCTAGACCGATAGTGGTCAGTGTGGATTTGCACAGCTGCACAAACCACCCGGTGAAATCGGAGTCCTTGCCTTCGGTGCAGCACCAGTACACGACTCCCAGTTCAACAGCTGTGGCTAGAATAGAACCCATCATAGGGTAGGACTCAAGGATTATGCCCGGCTCTATCTCGGTCACCGGGTTCTTGTGCGACTTTCTGGTGATCTGCATCTTGGCTGGCGGCTCCCAACTGGCGATATCACGGTTTGCTTCTAATCAGCCAAGTACAAAACATATCTCCGACAACTTGGCATTCCTTCTGTACCTCCTCGCATTCACGGCGGCTTGACCATATGCAAGTCCCTTGGTACACGCCCCATAGCAGCAACAAACAATCGACAAAACATTCGCATGGTACATCCCCGTGGTCCTGATTCATGTGGGCCTTCGCAGCACCTTTGCAATCTCCCCTTGGTGTTGGATTGTCCACTGATTGTGTGCGCGATTGTGTATTGCGAGCTTGGTGACAAAACCAACCCCCCCCCC
>PDIP01000064.1:200995-246811 GCA_002811645.1 Corallochytrium limacisporum
GGGGCGGTGGGGGGCCGGGGGAAGGGGAGGGAGCGGGCGTAATATGTCCCAGTGAACGGACGGTGACAAAGTGAAGTCATTGGGCAATGTGAAGGGGCTGTTCATCAACGGACCAGATAGTGGTAGTTCAGCTCAGCACTTTATCGAATGGATAAGAGCAGTGCGATCGCACTGTGACGAATGAAATTGGACTCATCGCCTGATCTGCCACTATGCCGTCCCAATTTCTGTGCCTACCTATTCTGCGACGGCAGCAGCATTTGAGGCAGATTTTTGTTAGTTTGCAGTACAGTATTCGCCCTCTTGCAGCCACATCACAGTATCACACTAGCTCGCGCCTGTATGAAGCTCCAAAGCCTCCGAGAGGTACCAATCCCCAAGCGTTCTTCCAGGAAACCTACGAAGGGGAGAAGCACGATCCGACCCGCGCACGGCATGACGACCTGAAGGGCGACTCTGGTGGACGGCCTGATCCGCATGGCGATCAAAATCAGAATATGGGTAAATGGGGATTCCTGGGACCCCTCATTGCACTTGCTGTGCTTGGTGTTGGCTATTATGTCCGCCACAATGGGATATGGAGCGGATTTTTAATCAAACACAAGTTGGACGTCCCGCCGCCACAGATTGGCAAAATTCCTAGGGTGTACTTCGATGTGAGTATCGATGGAACACCGAAGGGTCGGATCGTGGTCCATCTGCGACCCGATCTGGTTCCTCTCACAGTTGCCAACTTCCGCCAGTTGGCCACAGGTTCACCTGGCTTTGGCTTTGAGGGCTGCGTGTTCCACCGTGTCATTCCGGGGTTTATGATCCAAACTGGAGACACGGACCACAAGGGTGGGCGAGGTGGCCGGAGCATTTACGGTAAGAAGTTTAAGGATGAGAACTTCCGGCTCAAGCACTACAAACCAGGTGTCGTGAGCATGGCGAATGCTGGACCTAATACCAACAACTCACAGTTTTTCATAACCACCGCCGAGACGCCCTGGCTCGACAACAGACATGTTGTCTTCGGTGAGGTGGCAGAGGGCATGGATGTCGTAATGGAGATTGAGAGCCATGGAACAAAGAGTGGTGTGCCTCTGGCCGACATCTTAATTGAAAAATGCGGTGAGTTGCCAGCCATCGATCCCCCGCTGCCAACAGTGAAGCACAAAGGAAGACAAGAAGAGCTCCAGGCTGCTTAGTTTTGACACATGCAAGTTTGATTTCTTGATATTACATGAAAGTTTCTCTATTTGCTTTCGTACTAGACTTGCTTCGTTATGGAACAGTTACTTCTTCAACTTCTTCTTGTATTCGTGAAAGAGATTCTGGCGAGACTTCATGTCCTTGCCGGCGGCCTTGAATGCCGGATTGGAACCAAAGCGGAACGCAATGTCACGGAAGTTGCTCTTCGTTGTAACCTTTTTAGACGCGAGAAACTCGAAGAATTCTTCCTTGGCACTTTCTGCTCGCTGGTTATCCTGCGACTGATTGTCTTGAAGCTTCCCAACATGTGCTTCAGCCCAGGACTGAAATACAGCAGCTTGCTCGCTAGTGGATGTTAAGTAATGAAACCGTGGATCTTCTGTCTTCTTTACTTTGTCAACCTCGACGTCCCAAATGCTGACTGCGCTCACCAGGCCCTTACTAGCTAGCTCATCCAACATAGTCATGAACTCATGGCGTCGTTGCACCATACTCATATTGAGACCCTTTTCAAGCTCAGCATGTTCCGCAATCACCGCGTCCATGTCAATATCAGGTATGGATGATTCTTCGCTCTCATCTGCCTCTTCTTCATCGTCCCCGAGAGCCTGGGTTTGCCCTGGCTGTGAACCGATCAGGGTTGCAAGCTGTGCTTTGTGACCCATGAAGTATTCCTCAAGTTCCAATGGGACTGTCCACTGACTTTTCCGGTCCTTTGTGTTGTAGAAGAAAACCTGGTCGTTGACCAGCTGTACGAGGATCCATCTATGGCCACAGTTGGGTATCAAATACATTTGTGCCCTTTTCGTATTCCTTGAGACAGATCCAGCGGCCTCTTCCAGCACCAATCTGAAGTTCTCAGGCACCTTCCAACCTCGCGATATCTGTTCTCCGGCACTGGAGGACAACTTACGCAAGCGTGGTCTCTTCCGATGAGGTACACTGGTTTCTGACGTGCCCGGATCAAAGCCCGGTACAGCTGCCAGGATGACCTTCTGTTTTCGGTTCAGGGCGCGTAACTCTTCCTCGGTGATCACATTACTGTCTTTCAACCGCCAGTAACTCCGTATTCGTTGTTCACTGCCAAGATCAAATTGATGCCAGAACTCCACGGGGTCGTGTTTCGCCCCACCGTCCACTGCGATATTCGCTATCGCCGGTGGATGTTTGACTGTCATGTTGTGTTCGCCATGGGTGCTGTGGTTGTAGAACACGCTTGGTTGTATCATACGCTAGTGGTCATCCTCTGTGAAGTTGAGACTTCAAACATCTTCCCTACAGCTCTAAAATACCGAAATGTAGACACACAGACTAGGTAGACTATGCTGAGAAGGCGGCCATGAACACAATCATCGATTTCTGGATTCAAAAATATATTTTAGAGCTGTGCTGGCGACTCGACTCGTACGGAGCACAAGATTGTGGGGTGAGGTCATCTCCTTCTAATGGTTCACGGTGGCAAGGAGCCAGAGGAGAGGAAAGCGCGGGGCCAGACGAGCCTCCCACAGGCCCAGTGTGCCATCGACGTAGTGCACTGAGTGTGGTATGCTTCGACTCTATGGGACACTCCTATGCTTCCATTGTGACGGTACCATGACAAACTATTCGGGTTTTATTGACTGGGATGGTATTGACAAGGAGCAACGATGCTTTCTAGAATCAAATGTATATATATATATATATATTGATGGACCCTTTACGAGCACGGAGACCTCGTACCGCCAAATCCCCATGGCTATGAGAGTCGTTCCCCTTGATATCGGATTAAACGAATGCATCGGCCATTAGGGTGCACGTCCCTCTGCGGTAACATGAATCATTTAGCTGATTGAGTTGTCTTCGTACAGATGTTTGATAGTGTCAATGTTACACGCACAGATGACTATTCTTATCGGATCAGCAATTGTCCATCATCGCTGTGCTTGCCATTCTCTCAAGATGATTGATCATCCTCGAGATACTGATAGACCATGTGTTGGGTTTGGAATCAAGGATTTTCCCTGGGTTACCCCCCCCGGGGGGGGGGGGGTTGCCTTGTTCATTTGCCACTGCTTTTAGCGCACTTCTCTGCGGTACGTGTATGTTCGGAGCAAACTTGTGCACCAATGATCATGGAGCATCCAAACAGTATTGCTCACACTGTGGCCCAATTGCTGTTGGTGATCATCATAGATGTTTGCTTCAAACCTTTGCATATCAGTACAACCACAAGAACACATGCACCAGGAGAGCAGCGCCCGTTGAGTGGCTTTCCATGAGCCTTTGGCAGCGACGCGGACAATGACACTGTCATAGTTTGTATGCAACGATGCCATGTCCAATCACATCGAAGAAGGAAATGAAGAACTACAAACGTATAAAGATGCAGTCTATGTTCTCCATAGGACCTAGAAGACGCGTCCGAAATGACGCCAGCAAAGAAGCAGCACAGATAATGCATCCTAGCATATGAAAGGACACACACCAGCTAGCTACCAATCTACTGGCGCCCCTTAGTGAGGAACGGGTGTGTGAATTGGCTGGAAACGGTCGCTAGGGACGACCGCGAAAAGAAAATTGAAAGGGTCCGCTTGTAGATAGGGGGGGAGTGACCATACAAAAGCTATGGAAAGGTGGGGACGATTTCGTAGTCTTCTGCAGCTTTCAAGAGCGGACCGCTTTTCACTCTCCGCGTGGTGTGGAGGTGGGCATGCACGCGGTGGCGTTATCGCGCTACAGACAGACACCCTGTTGCCCATACTGACGAAGCACCTATGTCAATGTTTTCGCAAGTACATTGCTCCTGTAAAGAATTCCTTCAAGAAAGTGACCGGTTTTGCGTAGTAAAACCCAATGGTTTACCACAAAGTTCCCCAGTGGGTATCACAAAGTTCCCCTAGTGGGTACCACATACCGTGTGGAGGCTGACCATTGAGTCAGGTACATACCCTGGGCTGTGGGAGCGGGCAAGCGAACTAGGGGGACAATGGAACACTACTTTGACGTTGACAGCTACGGCTATGGCCTTCTTCAGCTATCACCGGCATTGACTAACACTGTACGAGGGTTGTCTAAGGTGAACAAAGAACGACCGAGAGGTGTAGAAATGGATACGAAGAGCTCAACAGCAACAAAAGCAACAGCGGTAGCAGATGTCATACGGCCCTGCAATGGATGATCTTGCAAGGCTCTGGTCTAACGGGACCCTCCCTACCGACCGATGGTGGATCTGCCAGGCAACGGGAAGGGTGACACGTCTCTGGTGATCAGACAATGCTGTTTCAGTATTAAATATATAACCGAATAGTCCGCAATTTTCCATATCGTCTGAACATCGGGGCTCTGTCATGCAAACTTAGAGCGTTTTTTCCTATCACTGCCCTTTATTTTCCTTTGTGCAACACAAAATTCTACAGCTTTTGGATTAGCGCTCGAACGCTATGCGTTGACAGCACACAAGACCTTTATCATCGCCGGACCAGCACAAGTATGATTTTCTTGTGCTGCTGCTGAGGATGTCGATGAAAGGTGTGAGAAGTGAAGCCGCGGTCTAGTACAGAAAGTACTGCATGTGCAGGCCCTTTACGCACTCCTCACAATGGTTGGATAACCCACGCAGCTTTCTCGTTCTCGGTTGGTCAATACAATCACAAGAAATCTTGCGCTATCAACAGCAACCGTCACTTCGGTGTCTCCTTGGAAAACAGAGAAGAGAGAAAAATGAAGGAGTTTTTCGTGTGGTCCCTAACTTGGCTTATCCCTCGATCTGCCTTCGAACCCTCTCGCCAAGGTGTCCGACCGAATCGTACGACTGACACTGTTTGGAGAACCCTGCCAACAGTGTATACTAAATATATGGAGAAAAATTCATAACTACGGAACGAACTGTCGGTGTGCGTACCAGTCACACGTAAGGACGCGACGAGCCTTCCCTCCATCGCCCTTTCCCCCCACCTCCGTCCCGCCTCCCTCACTCCCGGTGCTCACTATGGCTTGTCCCCCCGTTGCGTCGGCTACGGTTGGGAGCAAGCCGACAAGTGCCGTGAAGGGAAACTATGGAAAAGCCCTAAAGGAGTTTCAGTGTTCGTGTAGTTAGTTTTCTATCGGTTGTGCGTTGGATGTAGCAAAAGAAAGAACCTCAAGAAGTTCCTTCTTTTCGATCATATTGACCATTTCCATTTGCTTCCGTTGGTTGGCTGGTAGCACCGTTGCTCTGTAGGCGTTGAAATAAGTAGTAATGGTTGGTTGGGATAGTGTACAACACCAAGGACTTCATGTGCTCAGTCCCACTGGGGTTGTAGTCGTAGTCCAATTGCATGCGTTGACCAGCCGAAGCGCCCCGGATAAGCTGCTACAAGAGACCGTGCAGATCGTAGACAAAAACATCACTTTCAGATTTTACTCAGCATACTTGTATCCGTGTGACTAAAGAAGCAGTGAAATCAAAACGACGAGCCAGTCAACCCAGGGGAACCTTGCAAACACAAGCAACGGATCGAAAGGAAGGAGCACTAGCAACACAGAGAAAACAAGGAAGGAAGCGGGGTGTTAAAGACGGGAAACCGCATCTATAGAACCCGGAGAGATCGTAAAACGATATCCATCCCTCGCGTGTAAAGTAGTTTTGCCACCATTGCAATCAAGGACCGATTAGTTACGGGACAAACGTTCCAGTGGACTGCAGAAACAATTGGGAGACTTTTACTTTTCTTCAATTGAACCGAACCTCGACTCACAATCACAGAAGTAACCATGAGTAATAACAACGCTAGCGGTAGTCGGCCCAGTCTGAAGCATGAGCCTGCTGCGTTTCCTTCCCTTTTTAAACCGGGACACATCCACCAGTCAAAGCCTGGTAACAACTCTAACACAATGGAACGCCGTCGCCGTCTGAACATGCGGTCTTCATTTGACAATTTGCGCTCCGTCGTGCCGGATCTGGATGACTTTGCCAAGCCTTCTACTATTCAGATTCTGCGCACCGCTGCCCAGTACATTACCCGGATCACATTCAAGTTCCAGGAGATGCAGCGCCACGCTGCCCAGCTCCACGAAGAGCACGACCGGCTTGAGGACCAGTATCTGCGTATGTGCAAGAAGGCTGGTGTCCGACCCCAGCAAGCACCTCAGTTCCAACCTCCCATGCCCATTACCGAGGTTACCGACGGCATGCATAGTATGCAGATGCGTGACTCTGCCGGATCTGCTGCTGCTGCGGCGATGATCTACGCTCAGAATGGCAACTTCCGTGACTCTAACGCAAGCACCATCTCCAACAATTCCTCACTGGGTGGATCTTTCAGTGGCGCCCCTGTTCCTCAGGTACCTGGTCTGACTCCAGAACAGATGGCCCATCTCTCTCCCCAGCAAAAGGCGCACATTCTGCATCAGCAGCGACAACAGATTCAGGCTGCTGCTTTGCGCTCCCAACAGCGCCGCCATATCCTCAACCAACATCTCCACCATCACATGGCCGGTGCTATTGACGGAGGTATTCCTCTGAGCCAAGACGGATTCCCTCTCGGCCAGCCTCTGCCCAAGAACATGTCTGCTAACGCTAAAGAGCAACAGCAGAATGGTGCTCCAGGCAATGGCAGCAACGGAAACGCCCCCGCTCAGGCCAGTGGCCAGCAAAAGCAGCCTGTTAATACCTCCGGACAGCCTGGCGCTGCCGGACAGCAGCGCGGCTCTGTTGGTGATGGCTTGAACATGCCCCTCGTCTCGCAGGCCCGCACTCCAATGCAGATGGCCATGCACCTCAATGGTGCCGGTGCCCTAATGAGCGCAGCCAGTCTGGAGAAGCTCAATATTGCGGCAGATGAGATGGACACCAGCAGTGCTATTGGTGCCGATGGTCTTGTGCAGCCTTTTATGCCCAACTTCACTCGGACGAATGAGCTGTCTGTTGGGCTACCGTTGGGTGATGTGAAGCTCAGCAAGCTGAACGGATCCAATGACAACATGAAACCAAACGAGCTCGGATCCCTAAGCAACTTGTTCAAGCTCAGCGACAGCCGCACTTCGCTGTTTTCCCCGCGTCTGCTGCTAAAGACTGGCATGACCCCTCGCTCTCCAAAGGGTGCGCTGACCATTACCGGTCTAACCCCCCGGGATGGCATGCCCTCCATTGCCGGAATGGATGTACATTTTGACTTCAGCACGCCCCGTGGACAGAAGGTTGCCTCCACCCTCGGCAGCAACGGCAGTCTCGGCCCCAAGCGTGACTCTATGCTCAACATTGAATCGTTCTTCTCGAAGGATGCGGCCAAGACCAACAACCTCCCCACCACCAGCACCAGGTCATAGGTTTCCATAAGTTTGCGAGGGAACCGATCTGAGTTGCCCAACAAAATGATCAGCCCCCAACAAAACAATCCTACCAAAAGAACGTCAAGAGAGCCAAATCAACTTGGACGACCTGAAAATATAAAATTTGCGCTTGTACAGCGTAACTGTTCCATTTTAAAAAATGCAGGTACTTAATGATGCAGTTATTATCGGATTGATACGGCCCATGGAGCTGAGTTGAATCTAATGTTCATAGAATGGTGTATAGTTCGTAGGCGTGCGAAGAGCATTGACAACAATGCCATTGCCACTGCAATGTCCGTCCATCAAATTGCGCAGTGGGATATGTATGCCCATGCTGGGGCTTGGCACTTTCAAAGTCAAGGATGAATCAGATGTTGAGACCGCAGTTCGGGCTGCTGTGAAGCATGGATATAGACGCATCGATACGGCAAAAGTCTACCGCAATGAGAGTATGATAGGAAAGGTCTTGAAGGAGATTCAGTCACCTACAGACGGAAGACAGATATGGATCACTACCAAACTTGGACCTAAAGATCAAGGTTATGATCAGGCCATAAAGGCTGTTGAAAAGTCACTAACAGACTTAGGGGTTGACTGTATCGACCTCATCCTAATCCATTGGCCTGGCAGCCAGGGACTGCAGCCGGACGACAGCCAACACCGGATCATGCGCAGCCAGACTTGGCAGGCTCTTTTGGACGCTAAGTCCAGGGGCCTCTGCCGAAGCGTTGGTGTGTCAAATTACACTGTACGCCACTTGAAGGAACTGGCGGAAGATTTGCTTGCTGGAGAATCAGACCCATCTTTGCTCCCTGAAATCAATCAGGTCGAGTATCACCCGCTGTTTCGTCAGGATGAATTGCGTGCCTACTGTGCAGAGCACGGGATCGCAGTAGAGGCATACAGTGTGCTTGGAAAAGGTCTTTTCTTCCCCAAGAGTAATGGATCCTGGGATCTGCCCGCTGATCTGACAATGGCAATGGCCCCGAAACTGTCTGCATCGCTTGACCAGTTGGCTACGATCGCACACGACAGCAATCTTGCCATATCAGACATGCTCATGCGCTACGTTGTGGCCAAGGGTTACCCACTGTGCCCTAAATCAGTCCACGAGAGCTACATTAAGGCGAACGGTAGGACTATCACAGACGAGTGCAGAGCTCACCCGTCTCGGTACGTTGAGTATGACCGGTGGCCAGTGGCAGAGGACAGGATAGCAGACCCACAAGCAACACCCGAGGCTCTGTCCAATGCAGTGATCGAGGCTTTGGATGCTATCGAGCTGCAGTACAAGATCGCCTGGAACCCGGACGTGATACGATAAAGGAACTTGGTTAAAGAAATATATATACTCACCGGTATCATGGAGAGCCGTCCCATCCCTTCCCGGACGTGCTGAGCAATTCCGTATGGTTTCCAATTTACCTGTTAGGGTGAGGGGGAATAGCAGAGGGCCACCCCCACCTTTAGATGTCCTCCTGCTATCTAAGGAGGGAGAGATTTTGTGTGCTAGTTTTGTTGTTTGCGGCAGCGGGTCTCACGACAAGGGGTAGATAATGGCGAGTACCGCGGTAAGATCAACCAGATAATGAGACTTTTGAGAGTAGTGTGTAGACATAGATGGAAATGAAAAATGCCAGGACGAGCCACAAATGGCCAGCAAGCGCGGGCACAAGGAGCACCACAGCCGAATCAGCAACCCAAAGGTGAAGATGTTCATAGGGCATTACTCAAGAGGGGCTATCTAGTTTTGCCTATCTCGTTGTGTATCGCTGTCGTCGCCGCCCTGGTCGGTATTGGTGGCATGTACTTCGATCAGGTCCACACTGTGAGAGAATTGCAGGAAAGTTTGGGAGAGCAGGGGGCAAGTCCTTCCGATCCTCAATCTGCAAAGGCAGACGAGGAGAAAGAACTCATGTCGAGGAAGTTGGAGTTCCTCAAGGACCAGCTGGAAGAGACACGCGCTCGTGTGGCAAAGTGCTTTGAAGACTACGCAACGAGCCACAAATTCTCACTGCCAGACGGGCCCACTCTTACGGAGGTTGACCGCCGCTCAGATCTAACTTTTGAAGAATTCTTTCACGAGTATGAACGAAAGAGCAAACCGGTTATCATTACAGACTATGCGGGAAAAGTGTTTCCTGGCGGACTTTGGAGTATAGAAAGGATCAGAGAGGCCTGCGGAGACCAGGAATTCACAGCAAAGCGAAAGAATCTACGCAGTACAGAGTGGGCTCTGCTAGAGGATGTCGGAGAGAAGAACGTGGGCGAGTTCATAGACTACTACCAGGAACAGAAGCAATCTCGAGCGGATGAGAATCCTCTGTATCTCTTTGATTGGCCCCTACACAACTGTGACGAAACACTGCTGCGACCCGACAGCTTCATCATGCCGAAGTATTTTGCGGGAGACTTTCTCAGAAGGCAACCGAGACTGAGAAAGGGTACCCGAGCACACAAGGTCCTGGACGGTGTTAAGCTTGACATTGCCTTCCCCACTCTGTTCATGAGCAATGACGGAACATCCAGCGGTATGCATATCGACGGATATGGATCAAGCTTCTGGATGATCCTCCTTGAGGGCGAAAAGCACTGGGTCTTCTTTGATCCCGCGGATATCCCACTGCTCTATGAAAACCGGGAGACTTTTGTCATGGATGTTGATGTGAGGCCCGTAACGAAGTACGGACGTGTACCTAACGGTGAAAACAAGGCAGAAGCTGCCAAAACCTTGTTGGAAGAGAAACCGTTGGTCAGGTTCGCTCATGGATTTGAGGTCGTCCTCAAGCCCGGAGAACTGCTCTTTGTGCCCGCCGGAACGCCTCACCAGGTCAGTAATGTCGGCGACGCCGTCGCTGTCTGTGGTAACTATGTCGATGAAGCGAACCTGGACTATGCCTTGTCAGCCACCAGTTCTGAATGGTACCGTAATGACTACCTCTATCATTGGATGATGACTGTACCCCGGGGAAATCCTAAGACCCAGCAAGATATGACATACCTTGACTACCGCAAGGGTGTGGACATCATGTCGTACACGAGAGATCAGATCCTCTACGGAGACACAGAGAAACGACGGATTTGAATGTGAGCAACGCACAGTGCAGATGCCTTGCTACAACTGAGTTTCTGATTATGCAAGTAGATTTAATTTTTATGTGTACTCGATGCAATGTAAGCTACAACTTTAAGCCATGGTACGTTTGTTCTGGTCGTGGTCCTCAGGCTTCATCGCAGGGAACAGCAGGACCTCCTTGATATTGTTGGAGTCGGTAAGAAACATGCACAGACGATCGATGCCCAGCCCCCAACCACCGGTGGGTGGTAGACCGTATTCTAGAGCGTTCACGAAGGTCTCATCCACGCCCTGTGCCTCCTCATCACCCGCATCTATGTCCTTCTGCTGCAGTTCAAACATGGCACGCTGAACCATCGGGTTGTTCAGCTCAGTGTAAGCGTTACAGATCTCCTTGGTGGCAACGAAGCATTCGAAGCGTTCTGTAACACCAGGCTTCGAACGGTGGTACTTAGCCAGCGGAGACATGATCTGGGGGTGCTCAGTGATGAAGGTTGGGCTCACACACTCAACCTCGATGTACTCACCGACCAGCTTATCCAGCAGACGAGCAGTTGTGCGAGGGGCACCACAATCGATGTTCTGCTTCACGCACAAATCATCTAGGAACTGCCGCATTTCATCGGTCTCAAACTTGCTGGAATCCGGGAACTTAACCTTTAACCGTTCTTCCAGACCCTCTACCATAGGGATACGCTTGAACGGGGGGGTGAAGTCAATTTCCATCTCCGGACCCTCGGGACCTTCTGGGTGGTATGAGAACTTGTAACTGCCCTTGATTGCCTTTACCATCCCACTGAGCATGGTCTCCGTGATCTCCATGAGGTCTTCGTAGTCCGCGTATGCCATGTAAAATTCCATGGCAGTGAACTCAGGGTTATGTGTCATGTCAATGCCCTCGTTGCGGAAGTTCTTCCCGATCTCATAGACACGCTCCATACCGCCCACAATGAGCATCTTCAGATACAGCTCAGGAGCAATGCGCATGAACAGCTCCATGTTCAGATCGTTGTGGTGTGTCACAAATGGTTTAGCAGTCGCACCGCCAGCAATCATGTTCAGCATGGGAGTTTCGACCTCGAGGAAACCCATACCGTCCATGAAGCGACGCAAGTAGCTAATGATGCGGGCCCGAGTGTGAAAGATATTGTGTACGTCACGGTTGAGCATGAGGTCCAGGTAGCGCGCACGGTATCGGGCCTCTTTTTCCTTGAAACCAAAGTGATCGGAAGGTAGCATATGCAAGCAGGGACTGAGTATCTTAATGCTCTGAGCCATAATGGAGAACTCGCCACTCTTAGAACGGCAAGGTTTGCCGGTCACACCAACAATGTCTCCACGACGAACCTTAGAGTGTTCCTCGAGGAAGTCGTCCGCTCCCTTCTCGTGGCGACTTGCCTCAGCCATGATCTGCACACGCTGACCGTCCTGACGCAGATCATAGAAAAGCAACTTGGAACCACTGGCGCGCTTGGCGTAGATACGGCCAGCCACAGACATAACCTCATCGACCTCGTCACCATTGTTGGGGACCTTGGGTTCGTACTGCTCAATCATATCGGGCAGGTTGATGGAAACGTAGTACTTATGAGGATAGGGATGTTCCCATTGTTTCACAGTACCCATGCGCAGCTCGTGGTACTTGGAAGGGTCAATATCGCCAGCCTCATCCTCTCCGGTGAGTTTCTTTTTAGATGCCGTGCCGCTCGCTGTCTGCTTGGCAGCCAGTTCCTTCTGCTTGGCCTCCTTCTCAAGAGCCTTCTGGGCCTGCTTGAGACGACGCTTCAGCTCACTCTTGGATATCTCTTCGCCGGGCTTGACGACTCCGAGACGCTCAGCCTCCGCCCGAGTATCGGTGGCTGTGCCCTGATGATTCTGGTCAACCATTACTCTTGTGTTTGATTAAAGTTTCCCTATTCTATACTAACAGTACAATAAGAGAATGAATGTCTGTGTAATGTTCCACCTGAACCATACGTACGCCATCCTTCAAAAACCCGGAGAGTAATTATGGACCGGCCAATAGCCAAGAAACGGTGTGCGAGGACACTACGATTGAATTAGCGTCTATGATTCCGCGCCATTGGTCCAAAACTTTCCCCATCAATCCGTAGGGGGGTGGGGGGGAAATAACACAAAGGACGAGCCAGGGCACATGAGCAAGCAAGAATCTGCAGAAACGCGGCACACTGACCCTGCCCCGCCATGGGATGGGGAAGCATTCGCAGTCATTTGCGCTCTCGTGTTTTTCCGTAGCGGGTACACGTGGAGTTTGCTCTCCCCTCTCCCTCCCTGGGGGCAACGCCAATGGAGCAGTTGGGGAGGGGGGGGTGTGGGGAGGGCGGCTTCCCGTTTACCTGGTCTTAGCTCTACTTTACCTTCTCCCTTTGCTGACCTCCCGTCCCGCCGAAAGGCCTTAAATGAGGGCTGGGAGACCGAGAGACAAATAGGCCCCGATTCATCACCTCTGTCGATCATAGTCCGCATCAGTGTCGCGGACGTCATTTTTTAAGGTGAACATAGTGTGTGCATGAGAAGCCAACAAGAGAAGAAAGTTTGCGTTTACTAAAATGAAAAAGACATTACAGAGCGGCGTTGCCAACCAGGTCGACGTAAGCGTTTGAGATGACCTTGACGTTGCGCTCCTTCACCCAGACCTCGAACAGAACGCGATTCTTGTTAGTATCATCACGCCACATGCGGGTCTCCAAGGTTTCGCCCGGAAACACTGGGGAAGCAAATCGGACCTTGATGGCACGGAAGCGGCTGGCATCATTGTTGGCAAAGGTCTTCAGCACAGCAGACGCCCCGTGGCCGAAAGTGCACAGGCCGTGGAGGATGGGCTTCGGGAACTTGACCATCTTGGCAATTTCTGGGTCAGCATGCAGAGGGTTGTAGTCACCAGACAAACGGTACATCAAAGCTTGGATTTCGCTGGTCTTTTGAGAGTGAACTGCATCGGGCTCGCGCTTAGGTGCTGCATAGCTAGGTTCTGGAGCCTTCTTCTCACCACCGAAACCACCCATGCCACGAATAAAACCACCGCTTACCATGCGGCAGAGCAGATCACCAGTCTTGGGGTCCGCAAGTGACGTTTCGGTGTCTATAAGCAGGCCGCTGCCCTTATCGTAGACACCGAGAACCTTGGTTGTCATCATCAGGTCTGCCTCAGTGGGCAAGGGGCGCAGAACTTCAAGATACTGTTCACCGTGCAGTGCCATGCTAGGATTGTACGGAGGGATTCCGGGAATGGATCCAGCCTTGGGCGGCATCCGAGCGCTGGTGGGGTGCGGAGATCCGAACTCGACAACATCGAAGGAGTCGCCTTTGAAGGTGAGGACCACAGGGAATGTGGGGAACATGGCAAACTGTGGATTTAGCTCATAGCTGTAGCGCAAATCAGTAGCACCAATACCCAACGCGTACATGATCAAATCTCGTCGATTGTACTTGGTCAAGGTGTTGGTGGCCACAAACCCCTTTGCAAGCTCAGGCTTGACATCTTTGCCGGACATGATTCGCTTTTCTCTTAATACTGCGAGAAACTGATCGAGTTAGAGAGCACTGCACGTCATAGGCAAATTACTGACCAGCTGCTGACTCCGGTCCTGTCTAATAGGTTTACTACCAACTGTGTTCTCATGCGGATGGTCTGGTTGCCTGATATATGGGCTAGCGGAGTGAGCGTATTGAGGTGATGTCGGCAGACATCGCTACTGGACACCGGTCTGTCGGTAGTTTAGGTTAAGCCTTATACTGAGCCATCTCAAGTCAACAGACCCTTCCTCATCTTATACACTCACAACATCTGATGGGACTGCGCAGCCTAAATATAGTACCACCCTGGGCAATAAATCATCGTAGCGCTTCCAATATAAAGAATATGCGTTTACAAAAATCAAAAAAAATCAGAGTGATCTGTATTGAATTTTCAGTTTTCTCGATTCTTGTTTTCTGTGTCGGTTTTTTTTATGACAAATATACCGTGAACCTTGTAAATGTCTGAAATCAGAATCCGCACTCGTGGGTGAAATGCAAGGTTTCCGGCTCTTGGTGGGTGTGCAGCGCGTACGTGCGCAGGTGGCAGTCGCGGAAAGAGTGCGCAGGGTATTTGAGGGGTTCATTGGCGTCTGTTCACGACCACTTGGAAGCTGAAAGAGCCAAAAATTACAAGACAGATCGTGACACGATGTTTGGCTCTCGAATGAAGTGAAATTTTCGTGGTAGTAGTAATCGTTTAAACGCACTTCACAACACCATGTACGAGGGCCCCGAAAAATCTGTTCTCGAACTCATCGACCCAGTCCGTATTGGAGAGAAGAGGAAGAGATCAGAAAGCGATAGTGAAGATTGGCGCCACCCGAAGCTGCCCCGCTGGACGGGGGAGCTTCCTTCTGCCCAAGCAATTCAGCAGGCCACAAAACAGATCAGAGAAGCGAACCAAAAGGACCATAGGGATTATTTCGTAAGAGAACTATCTGCATTGTCAATAAGAGCCATGCGTGCCGCCAAGGAACTGCATGACTGGGTTCGGGCACTGCATCGAGACAAGGTGTATAACAGCGAGGATGGTACCAGCGTCATTCTGACAATGGTTGACCTCGCAACGCCAATTGCACCCTTTGCCAATGCGCAGGGTCACTTCGGGTTCGGCCCACAAGCAACAAAGGGAGCAACGAAGGGAGGGAAAAAGGGAGGAAATAAGCGAGAGCAGGTAGCTAAGAAGCTGACGATGGACCATTGGGCCATGCTCCGAGCAGGACTTAAGATGCCAACCTGCGAAGAAATGGGCCTGCTCAAGGCGGAGGCGGAGATTCGTCGGACAGAACCAGAGCCATTTGAGTCGACCATTCTTTTTGAGAAAATTTCGATGACAAGTTTTGAGCTCTGTGAAAAGGCAGAGGCACTGATTGCCAGTGTAGAAGCGCACACAGGAGGCGGTGGTAGCATCAAGAAGGCACAAAACCAAACGAAGGAAGAAACCACGGACAGCAAAACGAAAGGGGACAGAGAAGACCACCACCAGGGGACCCAAGATGTCCATACCCAGTTCCGCAGTTGGTTCATTGACTATCTTGACACCAACGCATCGAACGAGATGGAAGAGTTGCGTCAGCGCGTCCAGGATGACCCCTCCCGCATTCCCGTTGTGCAGTCTGCGCTCAGGGCCCTGGCTGATTCCTTAGGTGAGGAGGAGAAGGTCGCGTGGATGAATACAAGCACAAACTGAACCTTAGGAATATATCAATTATGGTAGCATCACCAAACTCATTCTCAATGTCAAAAGGAAAGCGAAATCTGTTTTCATTCAATTCTCTTTGTTCACTTATGGGTTGGCTGTCATTGCGGCAGTGATGGCCGTCGCTTTTGCACCAGCCGGGAGCGACCGTGATGCGGTGGGTGCCTTGTTTGTCTCCACAATGGCTACTGTCGGTGCCTGCAGTGCCTTGTTCCGGGACATAATCTGTGACTCTTCGAGATCATGCAAGTTCGAAAGTTGCAGCAGGTGGTCCACCAATTCCTTGACCAAAGGTACCTCATCGTCGTCTGTCACACGGTCCTGCATTGTCGGCGCTGCACGAACGAAGCAATGGTATACACGTGAGCACTGTTCTGCCGGCAGGGTCTGGAGGTCGAGATCCTCCGCGCGTTTGTCCTCGTGCTGCTCCAGAGCTCGTGTCTGAAGGCTGGAGATAGAGTCCAGAAACTTGAGACAGTTCTCTCGCTCCCCGACAATGAACTCGTTCATGGGCTTCATGTAAGGTTCCTTGTCGCCAAACTCTACCAAATTGCCGAGGTTCTGGATGATCTTGGCGAGGAGTGTACATGTTCTTGCTGCATTGCTCGGAACGTCGCCATTCCAAAGGTTAAACAAGCGCGGCCCAAGGATAGCGGGACAAAGGAATCGCAGGAAGAGGAAGCCACTGATAGCGATCATTTCCGTCTCCTCGGTCGCACCGGGTAGTTTGGCCTCCTGAACGTGGTGGCGGATATGCCAGTAGACATAGCGCATTTCCAAAGGCATTGAACCCGCCGAGGTCACAATGCACTGCCACACACGCTTTGAATACGCCTTGAGATTCTCCATGTTCTTTTCAAGGTTATCCTTCTTGCCAATACGCATGGGGTCAATTTCTGTGTTCTTGTTCTCTTTGATGATGTCGCTGATGATATCCAGCAGGACTTTGTCCATATATGACCGACCGCAAATCTTTTGGAAGACATCGACAGCCTTGGAAGCCATGGAATTGCCACGGAACAGGGTCCCAGCATCGCTCTGACGGCCAATCTCTGCAGTTACTGTGTCGCAGACAAAGAAAATGGCCTTACCTTTCGGCTGCAGCATGCGAACAATTGCCTTGGCAGTGTCCTCACGCTCACTGCTGGTGCGACCAAGGACAGCACAGATAGCATAGTGGTCGTTCATGACGAAGTCGATGAAGTTGATGTAGTGGTCGGTATCCACAACGGCCTCCTCTGTGTACTTTACATTTAGGCGCAATTGCCCCATAGGGAACTCTGAGCTTCCGCTGGTTGACTTCAACTGAAGCAACCCACGCAGAGATCCACTGTGACTGTTTGAGCTGGACGTGGCCAAGCTGTTCGTCCGGTTGGCGGTGATAATTCCGTTATCCCATATCTGATTTGCCATAGCCATCTTTACCATGACATTCTGATAGGCGTTAGCAAGCTGAATGGCGGGTTTGTATGCTTTGTTATCTGCTGTGATCAGGTTCTTGCTCTGCTCCTTGGACTCCCTTTCAGCCTGCAGCAAGTCTTCATCCTTGGGCTTGAGCATTATGAAGCGATTTACCGTCTGTCCCACCTTTAGATCTGCCATGCTCACGGTGTAGAAACCCATAAATACATCATCACTGGAATGTTTGGCCCAGACACTGATATGTAGGTGGCGTTCCGGTATCAGATCTGGTAGATTGTACACGACACGATCCCCAAATGTCGGATTTGAGCTCTTCTTCGCTGTCTTGGTGGTCCACATTGTGTCCAACTTAGCATCTGGGAGCATGTGCGCCACACAGTAGATCTCAGCCTCCTTCTTGCCTGCGAGGTCCTTGGACAAATCCTGGCCGGTCTTCACTTTCAATTCAAGTTGGTACTTGACCGGCAATGTCCAATTCGGCAATCCCTTTTCTGCTGCAGTTCCATGATTGACAGCTTGACTGGTTCCTGGAGTGTCGATACCTTCCGTCAAGTCCGTCTTCTTCGAGACCTCCGTCACTGCAAGAGAAATCCGCAACGCACCTCGAATGCTGCCTTCGCCCTTGGCACTTGTGATGGGGAACCAGTACGTTCCGGGTTTCATCGACCGCAAAGCCCTCGGGGGAAGGACCACCTTACCCCTGGGTTCATCCTTGGTGATACGATTCGCTTCCCATAGCACAACCTCGACTCCGTCAAAGTCATTCTCAATTTTGTGTTCCGACTCGTCCTGCCATTCTGGCTCGTTTGTGTTCCATACGGTGCGAGTGCGTGCAGTTTCCCGGCCATTGATCTTAACAACACAGTATGTGTCGCTCATACTAAGCAAATCATTGGACTTGAGATCCTTGGCTTCTGCCACCGTGAGAGTCAGAGCCCTTTGCCATTTCTGTTCCACTTGGAGGAGACTGTCCACGCTGAGTTCCTTGTGGTTTGGGGTCAAATCCATGGCCTCAGCCACCGCAGAAGCTACCAGGTCCCGAATCTTGCTGAATTTTATGAAAATGGGTTTGGCAACCCACTGCTTTGTACAAACTTTTGAGTTCAATTATCCGAGAACAGATAATTAGTTTGGAAGTCTACATAGACTTTTTCAGTTATATTGGACCCCTTTGCAACCCAATGTAGTCGTTCGCCACTGACGTTTTCACCGATTGTAAACAATTCACACAATTTCGGTTTCATGAGCCACATTTTCTGACGATCTCCACGACCTCGACCCCTTTTTTGAAGTACCTAGAAATGGGTGATCACGATATGTTTGCAATCCTCTCAATGTGTCATAGTCATTGACAACATATCATAATCCCCCCATTTCGGTTCCAATAACAATGAGAGTAGAATGACATGGACATTCTCTGGCTCTTTCTCTAGGGCATACGCTTGATGTTACGTGTTGCGCAAGAAAGCAAAGGCAGACTCCCCAGGCCGATAATCAGACATTGGCCTACAGCCCCGGGCAGAAAGAGACCCTTCGCAGACCAGCCGTGCAAATTCCCTTTGCCTTTTCGCTCTTGACACCGAACCGGCCGGGCCCTAGGCAACGGGCTACAGATGAGACCCCAGTGTCTCTTTTTCCTGTACATTCAGTACTGCAACACCCGGTCGTTACCAGCGCTTGCACCTCCGTCCTCCGTGGAAGGAAAGAAACGAAAGACGAAGGTGAAAATAAAACTGGGGTAGATCCACCCACCCGTCAGTTCCTAGCTCCATAGTACTACAACGGGGACCCACTTCCTGTCCCTCAACCTTTCCCCCGGACCTCCCCTTACTTAGGAAAATTTGCCCACTGCGGTTCGACCAGGATATTTTTTCAGCCAATCAGAGTTTTGTTTTTGGGGGCCTATTTTCTGGTCACTCTTCGGGAACTGTCAGGGAGGGTTTTGGTTTGCAGTGGCCCCTTCCTTCACCCAACTCGTATAGGGATGGCCAAAATCTTCGGTTTGCCCACGAGCGTACACATGTAGGAGAAGAAGTTGTCGCGTGGTTCAGACCCGTATCATAGTGTGGAAACAACATAGCGTTCACTTGTACTGGCTACGTGGTAGTAGGCGAGCCCTAACATTGCAAAGTGCATTCTCAAAGGGAATTGATGATGTACAACGGAGGGAGGCTCTTGACCTCAGGTAATGCCAACGGTTCGGTAGGACGTCAATCTGGGTATTGATACAACAAAGATGCAGTCTATTTCTGGTTGAAACGAATCTGTCATGGGATTTCGAAGGGCGGGAGAAACCTTTGATGTTAGCTTCGGTATGCTCGAGAGAGTTGTAGATGAGAAAAGGACAAACGGAAACGCATGGAACGAACGCATGGAGTTGGGATGTTCTTTACATGACAGCCGCGTAGCACTCAGAGAATTGTAGTCATTTGAGAGAGTATTCAGCCACGTTCGAAGAACGTGTCAGTCAGTAGGGTAGATCATCAATGGAAACGGTCTTTGTCATACACATTCGAAGTCCCAACCATCACATACATTCATGTTCAGCTCAATTTCTCTCTTGATGTGAACGTGTTACTTACCTTTACACCAAATTAGGTTTTGGACTGTCGCATATGCGCTTGTCGTGTAAATCTGTGAATGGAATGGGAGAAAAGCTCAGACTCTGGTCAGTATGATGATCTCAAGAGAAGGAGAGTTTGTAGGGATAGGAAGTGTGGGACCTGGAAAGTCAACGCTAAGTGGAAAAGACTTGTTACTGCTTACTCAGGTCAAGTTTCTGCATTTTGAATCAACATGGTTGTTCAGAGAGATTCCCAAATTGTGGCGGTATCCCGCACTCATCCTCGCAAGCGCGTTGTACGGCTCCCACTGGCGTCCCTAGCATCTCTTGTACGTTTAAGATACTCACTTTGTTTGATCCTCTGCTTTCGGACATTTCACTCCAGAAGAAACCTTACACGGGGTCATGCAGGCGACCACCGATGCCACCATCAATCTGCAGAGCAGATCCAGTAATGAATCCAGCTTCTGGGCCAGCCAGAAACTTTATGAAGTAGCCAATTTCTTCTGGCATGCCAACGCGCTTCACTGGGTGGAGATCTTTCAGCTGTTGATAGCCTTCTGCGTTACCCTCAAATCCAGCTGCAAGCATAGGTGTGTCGATAGCAGCGGGAAGTACGGCATTAACACGGACACCATAGGCACCGAGCTCGATTGCCATGGAACGAGTCAAGCTGACCATGCCACCCTTTGACGTGGCGTATGCAATGAAACCGGGCTTTGTCAGGTTGGCATGAATAGAGGCTACGTTCACCACAGATCCTTCGACAGCCTTTAAGTCGTCTAGGAAGGCCTGAGCAATAAAGAAAGGTGCGGTCAGGTTGGTCTGTAGAGTGGCATCCCAGTCCTCGGGAGTGTACTCGGGGACAGACTTGACGATCTGTGTGGCTGCATTATTGACCAACAGGTGCAACTTGCCACCAGTGATCTCGCGTGCTTTCTTGAGGAAGTCCTTGACATTATCCTGGTTGCGGTGGAAGTCAATTATATCCACAGTGAAGATGTGGTCAGCAGGAACGTCCTCTGGTTTGAGTTTGGAGGCCATGCGGTCAATGCCAATGACAACATACCCAGACTCCTTCAAGACCTTGCACACACTGCGTCCGATGCCACCTAAGGCACCGGTGACCACGCAGAATTTCTTCTCAGACTGTTCCGACATCGTTTGTTTTCCTCGTTGGCTCTGTGCTTTTAACTCACGAGACACTTCACTGACTGTTACGCTCTCTGCCAGTGGTCTTAATACCTTACTTCCATAGAGGCAGATGAGCTTGACAATAAACATCAAAAGAAGACATGCACATTATTTGACTCTGCTGGCAACCCCAGATGCTGCGACAATAAGAAACCACATACGACTCACATTCCCAGGCCGCACTCTAGCTGCGCACTCTATCCCGTGTGCGTAAACTCGAGTGCCTGAGGCGTTCTCTGGCTACCAAATGTTTTCACTTTGCACCCGCGCCTTAATGAAATGAATGGGGGGGTACACGAGGGATGGGGGGTCCAAATTTTCGCACCGGCTTCCCTTCCCATTTGATGGGTCGACAGGGGGAAGGTGCAGGAATTCAAGGTCGCTTCACAAATCTCTACATGTTTATGATAATGCATGCTTGCTAGGATGACGTCGTTAGTATGGGTATGATGGTGATGGTGATGATGGTGATGATGATGATGATGATGATGATGATGATGATGATGATGATGATGATGATGATGATGATGATGATGATGATGATGATGATGATGATGATGATGATGATGATGATGATGATAGCAAGGACTTGAATCCCATTACATTACAGTGACCACAGCCAGACTGGCCATTATCAACCAGAAGCTGGCGACCATACCACTCGCGCCGTCACTTCCGTCTGTAGTGCCATCTCCGACTTCTCCGTCGTCAGAGCCCGTTTCAGTGTTGGTCGGCGAAGGAATTTCCTCATCTGTTGAAGTCGGCATCGGGTCTGTTGTGCTGGTTGAAGTCGTTGTGGATGATGTCACGCTGGAGCTCGTATCATCGACCTCCAAAACTTCACCGAATTCGTAGGTCTGCCCCTGGACGGCCATGATCAAAGCACGATCGCCGTCGTTGAAGAGCACAGCGTTGTCAGATTCATCATTCGCGCCCTCGGGCAAGATTATGCCCTCCAGCGGTACTTGACAGTCGCCGTCAGATGCCATTACCTTCACGTAGTTCACCTCGCCGGCGGTAGTACGCTGGACTGTTACCTCAGCGTTGCAATTACTGAGTGCAAGCCGTTGACGAAAGATCTCGGCAATGTCATCGTGTTTCAAAGAGCTCACAGGAAGATTCAAGAACTCCTGTACTCCCTCAACCACGCGACGAATGTGAAGGGTGAGTAGAGAAGTCTCCTCGCCGGCGTAATCGATCCTGTTCATGTTGGCCTGGTGGTACATCCATGGGTCCTGACGTAGGCGCATCAATTGGCTGCCTAGGCGGATCGTGTCATTGCGGAGAAGGTCCTCCATGTCGGTGAAGGTGTAGCCTTCGGCATTCCAAGCCGCGACATTCTCCGCGGGCTCGGCAGCATTCCAAGCAATGCGCGTACGGAACCGAGGAACAAGCAGTATACCATCCTCACCATTGGTCGCAACTGTGGTAATCCACGGCAAGTACCGGTCACGTGTGGGTATGGTGTAATCGTGGCCCCCATTGCCATTGTCAGTCAGGGACGAGGTCATGCCGAGGAGTTTCATGGCCTCGAAAGTGGCAGCGCTTTGCATACCGGAGTAGGTACCTGCAATAAATCCGTTTCGGGACCACGTAGGCCGCCCCTTCAATCCCAGAAGATCCTCAGCAATGTGTATACTGTACTCCAGCTCAATGACCATGTCTCCGGTAGACAATGCGGCCAAGTTGGCGTGGGTCATGGTGTGGGACATCCAATAGAAGCCGTCGTTCCATTCTTCAGATTGAGCAGCCCGAGCGAGCGGAAACTCGTCAAACCATTGCTGGTAGAACGTGCTGTCATTCCACCATTGGTCAGGCCACGGATCTGTGTACTGGTCCGGATTGTCTCCCTTTGCGCGGTAGTCATCAACATGAATTCCACGAGTGTTGTAATTGCCCCATTCATTGAAAATGGTCTTGCCCTGGCCCTTCAGTCCCATTCCGTTGAAGGCAAGGTCGATCTTCATGTTGTTTCCAGTGACAGAATTGAAGTCGTTCGTCCAATCGATATGCCAGGAAACATCCTCAGGTGGCACTAGGTTGCGGCCCTTGTCATTAGTGGCCAGGAAGAAATCATCGACCTGTGGACAGACATGCATTTGTCGCGTACCTACGAAGAAACCACGCGTGACCCATTGCAGGACCAGGTGTTGTAGTGCTAGTCCGGCCATAAAATGTCCGTCTGTGTTCGGATCGTCGGTCTGCAGATCGCTTAGAACATAAAGACGGCTCTGTACTGCATCTTGGTACACAACGGCCATCGTTGCGTCAGACCCCGTGCTGACCAGTGTGTCAAAATCACCGAGAGTCTGTGGGTTGGGAACCACGTCAAATATTAACCCGGTGGCATCCCACTCGACATCCCGCTTTACGATTGAATCCGCGAACCCCGTAAACGCGGGAATTACCCGCAGAGTTTGCTGTGCAGTTGGAGTCCGGGCAGACTCGGCAGGACCAGCCCAGTTCAGCGCGAGCCAGCGAGCACCATATTCATCAATGTAAGTTTGCAGGGTACCTTCATCATCGACACTGACAGAGCCCACAGTGATCAGGCAGTTGTAAAGTCCCTGGCCATTTTCTTCCAGGCTGGCACCGTTGAGAGTGTTGTAGTAGTCGAGGGGCATGCCTGTGCCCTGAAAAACATCCAACCCCGCAAGGGTTTCACCTATAACCGCACAGCCCAGCTGCGAAGGGGGAGAAGCCACAGATTGGGCGCTGGACGAACGCGCCATTAGCCCTACCGTCAAACAGGCGGCTCCGACTACTGCAGTGATACCGATCATTGTTCTCACTGCTATATGCTTTCTCTCATACGATTTTCTTGGTCTTGCACCACGTCTTACATAGCGTGGCGCGCTGACTTCTACGTCATACAATGTGGTAGGTCGAGATGCGTTATCAGTACCAATGGTTTGAGTACCTTTTTTGTTGGCCCCATTTGCAGCAGAAGTTTAGAGGACTGTGTAAGTTTCTTCCTGTCCCTGTCAGTAAGGAACCAACACAAGATCCAGACTGATCATCGACTTGACCGGAGATGACCTGTCGTTGAATGCCGTTCCTCCATTGGCTTCCCAGAGATTGTGTTGCTCCAGTGGCTCAATTGGCGGGAGTTGTCCCCCGAGCAGTACTGAAACTATGGACGCAAGATTCATGGGTCCTTCCCCTCTCCCCCTTTCCCCTGCGTTCCCCATTTCCTTCCGTTCCGTTCTGAGACCCTAATATATCGATGAAGAGTACACCCGCTGATCTCTCGGCTACTGCCCCACCCCACCCCACCCCATCCTTCGGAGGGAAAGGTAAGGGCGGTGGAACAGAGCAGAAACCGCCCCCCGGGGGGGTGGGTTGGGGGGAGACGAGGAGGACAAGTTGCTACAAGGTGGACAGACTGTCTTACACACTCTATAACATTAATACAACAAGGCCACATGTCCCCGCACATTTCACCGGCGGACAGCAATGCGAAGTAAATTTCGTACAGACATTTGCGGCGAAGATCAGCAGCATATGAGACTCGTACTGTAGACCGCTTGATGTGAGCGATATGCCCGACTTTGACTATCGTGCAACCGAAAACGGACAGCGCTTGCCCCATCCGGGGGGGAGTCCATGACACAGGGACGAAGCTAGTTTTGCCTATCCGTTTTGATTCGCCATGCGCGCGATAGTGAATTTGTGGACTCCAAACCCCGGGACATGAGAGAACGTGTAATAAAAATATTGTGGCCACCTGGCGCACCCCTCGCCTAGCCTCCTCCATATATGCCATTTCACAACACAAGGATAGCCCTCACAATACCTGGATTATTGACCAAGTTTGGACTACTGGCCGAATGCAGTACGCCGGATGAGACAGCACAAAACTTTTACCCGTCTCTTGGCCCCCCTCCCCGCGACAAAAATTTCGGATCTTGGATAATATGTTCCACCTCAGCTAATGGGGCAGCGCGGTACTTTTTGGCCTGCGGAAGTCACCGCTATTCAGGACCGTGGGGGTGTGATGAAGCAATTTTAATGGCATCCACGCACTCTGTCCCGTTTTGGAACACGACACCGGCGTCGGAAATGGGTGGTCAGATTTTTTCGGGGTACAAGGCGACGGACCCAAAAAAAAAAACCGAGGAATTCCGGTGCTCTGGTGGGCTATCGATTTTTCTTCTTGCTTCCTTCCAAAAACCTTGTGTTAATAACTGATACCCTATTAAACTTTAATTCGAGCTAATGACAATGGGCTGCAGGGGTCGTCACGGTCAGTGTGTATATTAAAACACTTCCCCAGGGCCGGAGGGCTTTCTGAAGTGTGACGGGAAGGAAAAGAAAGGGGGAGGGGGGGGCGCAAGAGGGAACGGGGGATGAGGACCGTTCCGATTTGAACAGGCCCAATCCGTGTTGTACTTGTAAGGTAAATGGAATTATGATTCTACAGGTGTATCTACAACAACTCATGGATATGTAAACTGCGAAATGTAAAATGGTACTCTTAGTGATGGAAAGGCAATACACGACGGTGGAAAACTACCCGTAGCTGTGAAAGATGCCCTTTGATGTCTCCACCTCGCGGACCTGAGCTGTGTCATAGTCTTCCATTAACTCCTCTGGCATGACACCCAGGCTAACTTGGCGACCGTCGACCATGGCTCGGGTGGGTCCCCGGCCAAGGAAGCGGCGCGGGTCAGCCACGAGAATGTTGAACAGTTGCTCGTGCAGGCGAGCGCGCTGCACAGGATTGACGTTCCCGCTCTCCTCGAACGCGAGCTCATCTAACGCAGCAATGGCTTCATGCAGACGATCAACCATCTTCTGTAGGTGACGTGCCTGCTCGGTAACTGGCCCAACAGATGAGGGACCGCTGTCAATGCCATCAATGAGCCAACGGTTGCGGGATAGTGTGTCGAACTTTTCCTGGTAATGGCCTGCGACCAGACCCAGGAATTCACGAACGCGAGAGACCTCTTCCTGGGACAGTCCCTTGGTCTCCGTCGGTGGCCCGCGGCGTTCTGCGGCGCTATGTTCCTGAATCGGTCCCTGCGATGAATGGAACAACGACGGCTGCGGATCCGGCGGATTTGGGTACTCTGCATCCGAATCGTCTGAATCGACATATCCCTGGGAATGATTCGGTAGTTGCTGTGACAGCCCAGGAGTACTTCTACCCCTGGGCAGGCGCTCCGGTGGCGTGGAGATAGATGGAAGGGTGGTAAAATCAATGTCTCCAACGCCAGCCGCATTTCCCATCTGTGCCCTGCGGCGTTCCCAAGCACCGAGCCATTCCATCAGCGCATGGTAGGCCATCTGTGGCGCAAGACGCAAGGGCTGTCTACTCTCCTGTGCCGCTGCGATGCGCTGCGAAACGTAGTCAACGGCCTGCGCAGAGCCGACTTCCCGGCCGAGGAAATAGGTCACGGCCCGTACGACCTTGAAATACTTATTAGCTCCTCGCTCCTGTTGGAGCAGTTGAAAAGTCTGTTGGGCTGGCTGGTACATGTCACTGTCTGTGTAGTACCAGAGCAAGTGGGCCAAAACGTGCAAACGGTCACGTTCGTTGGCGTTACCGTACGTTTCTGCTACGGTCGCAATCTGCTCTGGATCACCAAGGCGAATTGCGGCCTTCACCAGCGAAAGAGAGAAGGTCCGCGGATCGAAACCGTCTGCCTCCATTTGCTTCGGTAGTTCATTCACGCACCAGCGCAGGTATTCGTCGACGGCCTCGATCTCAGACTGCACCGCATGCCGCGCGACAATCTCAGTGAAGTCAGTGGGACGGAGGAGAAGATGATATATACGGTGGGACCTGCGTATATTCTGACCAAGCATGCCCTGAAACATGTGATGCATGTCCGAGAACGCCAAGGATTCGCCCAGAACTTCGAGAACGGCATCCATCATACGCGTGGTCATGGTGAGACCGAGAGTATCGAATTCACGTAGCAGCCACCAAATTCGGCGATCCAAATTGTTGGCGTCTGGGACGATAGCACCGCTCTGGTAAACAGGCCGCTGCACACGACATGCACTGATCATGGTGATGGCGTGTTTATCACTGAAGGGAATAGACCGTTTTTGCATGTCCTTCATGATGTCAATCAGAGCATCGAGGCTGCCTCGATCGGCCTCGCGCCGGTAGTGGAAGTCATGGTATTTGCGTGTGGCCAGCATCAATGACGCAAAAACTTCAGCCTCCACATTCTTCGGCTGGGTCCTACGGGCTATCTTCAGCAGTTCCTGTACATTGGCAATCGTCCGCTTGGAGGGCTCCAGGCGGCAGATAGTTCTGGCCCACTCAAGCACATGCCATGGTTTGACATTGGTGTGCTCGCTTGCCCGCTTCAATAGTGCATGCCAATCCAAAGCTGCGAGCTCATCCAAACTTTCGTTCACAGTGTAGCTGTCTGAAGAAATTTTGTCGTATTGCCGCAGGCTCATCTGCGTCCCTAGTCGTGCCCATGCCAACAACTCGTCCATTGACGCGACTTCCCTGCGCGCCTGAAACGCATGCAGTAGGTCCCTGCTCACCGGCTCCGTCAGCCGACCTCTTAGTGCGATGTTCTGGATTGCGTGCCTCCGGGCAAACTCCCATGCGTTGCCGAAAATCTCAGTATCCTTGATGTTCGCCATCAGAGCGGCCGTCAGTTTTTCCTGTACATCGATGGTCGCTTGCACTCCGTCAGTGCGGCTGGCTTGTAGAAGGAACGCATGGGATGCCAACACTAATGATGCATGACCGGTCTCAATAATGTGCTCCGCCTTTGCCAGGTCTTCTAAGCATTCTACTGCTGTCGTCTTGTAGGCCTCTATCAATTCTTCACACCGCTCGAGCTCATCAATCGATGCGGACAGTTCTGAGACCAAATTTCCCGCGGCTGCTGCCAACCGTCCACTCGGAGACGCGTCCTGTGCACCCATAGTACTCAGACCTTGAGCAACGATTTCCAAGGCATTGTCCGGCTCGTCAATGTAGCGCATACCCAGGCCTAGATTTGAGGACACTTCCCGGGTATTTGAAGGGTTGCCAGAAAATTGCAGTGCCCAGCGGTCCGCAGTTAGTAGGGTGGCTGCATGCCGGACCAAAAGATTGACTCGTGCGTCCGGGAACGCAGCGCTGGTCTGCTCCGATAGATCTGCTTTGCTTTTGACAACCAAATCTCCGTGAATCTGGACTGCACAGCGAACAAACGCATTGCTCAATGCCGTCATTTCAGCATGATTGACTCTTCCAGCAATGCTGTACTTCTGCAAACCCCAAGTCATGGTGGCAGTTTCGGAGAGGATCCGGTCTGCCAGCCACGGGGGAACCGTAATACCCTCCGAACTGACCTGGTTCAATATTCCAACCACACCGGGGATGCGTCCTCTCCGTTTATGCTCTTGGATTTGGTTCAGGATCTTCTTACCCCTACGTCCCTCGGCAGAGTTCAATTCTTTGTCTCCAACGCCTTTAGGTCTCGATGGTATGCCTCGATGCCGTGATCTTGTGTGGCTAAAAGCTGCTTGTTTTTTCCATGTTACAGAACTAGTTCTGTAGGATCTAAATAACCCAGGCACAGGTCTTACATACAGATAGTAAGTATGAAAAGAGAGGCACCTTGACATCCCTGAGCGAAACATTGTGAATATGTTAGGGGTCGGTTCCTAAACTGCGCTCCCGGATCTCATAACTGCCTTTGCAACGAAGTTCCCATTGTCGATCCATACATCGTGGTCTCCATGTCCTATAGTTCTCTATTTCATATAAAGGAGATGCATCAATATCACTTTCTGAGGCCGACCGTGTCTGCTTGGCTCAATCTCATTACGAATGACATACGTGAGGCAAGCCTGCCTTCGAGGACCTTACCTAGTTTTACACCAGACCCCTTCCCGACCACCAACCAACGGTAAGCTCACGTGTGAATGGAGCAAAACCGTGAGTACTCAATCTATTTTTGTGCAAAATCCAGGTCTCAAGCTGGTCTGATGGTAAGGCGGGGCGGGACCCGCCACCCACTTTGAAACTATGAGCCGGGCTGAGCTTCCGTGCACTAAAATAAATGCCTGCCTCCCCCACTGTGCAGTACCTTGAGCAAGGACTCCATAGTCAATATACTGGGACAGCGATTGATTTGCAGCTCAAGCCTCAAATGCAGCCCCCCGTCCCGCTTACTGGGACACATACTTGGCGTGCTTCCGGAGAAAACAGTAACCGCAAGTGCGTTGGGATGCCCTAGTTTAGTGGTATTTCAAAATGGACCCGTGCTTCTTTTTTTCCCTTGAAAAGAACTTTCTCAAGGATCTTTTCATGAGTCTTCGTATCACTCGAACACCACAGTACGCCAGCAACCAAGATGATTCTGGAAATATGAGGGTCGGAGAATGCCGGGGTGAATGCGCTCGGGTTGCTGCCTTCCAATAGTTGCCATCAGCGGAACACTGGAAGAAACATGCCGACACCAACTCTATCACTTCTGTTCATGGGTGGCCATACCCTGGAACAAGAACCACACAGAATCTCTATCGCAAAGTATTACCAATTGCCGCGATTAATTGCGACAGTGTTGGTCATCCTTGCGTATGTTTTCTTCATGATTAACACAGCAACGCCATCGGCTGACCTATTCTGCGTGCATCATGTATCATCAAATGAAGAGGATGATGATGCCATTCGCGCCATGGAAGACACGGACTGCCTGCTCAAAGTACGCATGGGTTCACCAGTAGTGTTGGGATTGTTCTGGACCGCAGAGACCTTTGAGTACAATTTCGAACTTGAGAATTGCGAAGTTGTAAGTGGAAACGATTTAGAAACGCAGAAGAGCAAAGCTGGAAGCATTCAATACGGGTTGACGGACGGAAGTTATCTGCTGCAACTCAAGGCGAAAGATGGTGGTGTCTACAATGCTGTCGCCATGCGCAATCGACAGGCGGTGTCGCGCAAGTGCCTAGACATACAGTTGTTCCAGGCGTCCACTGTCAATGTTCACAAAAAACAGCTTGAGTATCATTTAGATCATCATCCAACATCATTCTCGGTCCCATTGGCCATGATCTTGGCCGTGGCGGCTGTTTTTACGCTGCGGGCTTTGGTCTGGGACCAGTTTGAGGTCAATGCCAGGGAAGGCACTGTAAAGATTCAAACCAAGAGTGGCTACGGTACCACTTTGGATTTCAGTGTGTACCCCGTCGATCGAGTCATGAAATTTGGCGTTAAAGAGTACAATGAACTCGAACTAGCCATGCAAGATTCCCGCGGGCGGGTATCGAACTCACGGGCACTTGGAAGCTTCGGCGCGAGCGCCGGCCGCACCCTATTTCGTGCGGCCTACCTCGCACAAATACAGGCAACAGCAAATCAGAGCCAGGGCGGTGGAACTGTAATGGCCAACTACCACAATATCTTCTGTAAAGTCAGGACTGACTCGGTCATGGGCAGTCCGAACACGGACCCGTCGCGCGTGGCTCTGGTGAGTATCTTCTCTCAGCCACATTTAACCTTCGATGAGGCTGACGAGATTGCCAGTATGCTCAATCGGTTCTTGAGAGAATGTATTGATGAGGCCGTGCATGTAACCACGGGAGAGGATTTCAGTCCTCGGCCGGCGTCGACAGTGGGAGTGGAAGGATTATACGGGAGCGGCTCAGAGGTGGAGGCGGTACAGGGTATGGAATTGAACGATCTTAGTACTCCTCGCCTCAATCAGTCTCCCCAGGACAACTTTGCCCCTCTAATTCAGCAGCGCCAGACAACGTGCGTAGTTTGCCTCACAAACATTCCAAAGATTGTGTTCTTCCCCTGCAAGCATGCAATTGTGTGCATTAATTGTAGCGAAGGATTGGAGACCTGTCCAATGTGCCGTACACCGATTAGTCAGAAGACGGTCATGTATCTACCTTAGTAAAAATTGTATATTGAGTCCTTAGATTGATTTTGTTCTTTATAGTGCACGTTGAATTGATGATGATACCCAGGATGCAGGATTACATTTACGGATACATGTCATCTTTTGGAGATTCCTTGGCAGAGATTTTTTTGTCACCCCTGAGTCGTCATCTTCGTCACTCACTTTGGAGTAAAACAGGTTATAAAATGTTTGCAATCGATATATCATTTCTCGGGGCGGTACGTCCGGATCACAGGCTAGTCCCAGATTCCCAGCCAGTTCCCGCAATTGAGGTCCTCTCAGATCAGCGTACTTTAGGGGACGCCTCTTCATCAGCGCTAGACAGTAAGTACGGGTCACATGCCGTGCGCTTGAGCCCTTATGTACCAGACGGTGATCCCGGACAAATTGCTTTAGAACATCAAGGCTCAGTTCGGCCAGAAATTCGTTTGGAACAGGCAAGCTCCCGTTTGCTGACCTGGCGTCCTCGTCCACGGTTGTATTGTAAGGCACACGTTGAATTACTTTGGTGGCCAAGGGTTTGGGAGATTTGTAGTAGAAGACTTCAGGTTCAGTTTGAATTGTTGTTCTCCGCCGAGCTTTTGCCGCCGGGCTAAGAGTGCGAGCCTGACTTGACTGTATACGTGATCCTTTTCTCTTTGGGGTGTTCAGATTCGGACTTCGCATGTGCATGACCGAGATGCTCTTTTCAGTCCGCAATGGGGTCGCTGGCTGAGAGACGGCCCGCCCTTTGATTTCTAAACCACCCAAAGGCATGTTTGCCACGAACTAAGGCATGCAGTCTATTGCTATCTGCTTTGAACTCAGAGTTTATCTTCTTCCGTGGTTCTGCTAGGAAGCAGACTTCGCGTGTTGATGCCCCCTCGTCTTTCCGCGGAGAAGACGTACTCGGTCTACTGTCAGTCGGCACTGACTTCCTGAAGTACCAACATATCCATGGAATCTGTATCACATACCATGATGGTAGACCTATCTTACATAATGTACTCCGCAAGCTCTTGTCGTTGTGAACACGTAAGCAAATCAACTTTCGCGGTCATCTGTCCCCCTTTCCCACTTTCGCATAACCCGCACTGCAACACTCGGCAATCTCGCCCTCCCTCTATGAATTTCCTTACGGGTGGCAATCAATTTTGTTCGGGGGCGGGTGGAAGCGGAAACGGCCAAGAGGCCAGGAGCGAGTAGCGGCGGAGGGGGGGGGGGGGAATTTGACCCTGCCCACCCCCCCCCCCCCCCCGGGGGGGGAGGGGGGCCCTGGCACTCCTTTCTCCAGCCAGCCGTGATTAATGTGGCAGATAAAGACCCGGAATAAAAGAGGCCCCCGTTCCAAACACCACCATGACCCTGGCAGGTATAACACTGAAACCCTATTTAACAATTTAAAAATTATCTAACCAATCAGAGACTCGGAAAAGCGGGGGTCTCGTTTTTAGCGGCCAACCCCTCGTTCCGCATTTTTACTTCCTTTCGTTTCGAGAGGGAGTTTGAAGCGCGGAGGGGGGGACCACGGAGCAAGAAGCGGCCGCTGCAGGAAACAATAGCCAGAGTGACAGCGCAAAGCTCCAGGGCCACGTACGGGAAAACCGACAAGACTGACACAACGAAAGCAAAACAGGGAAAAGACCGCCTACCTTTTGCTGTCTTTCGAACGGCAAAGAACGCTGGCAGGAGACACACCACTGCACGACCAAGGATAGGTGTGTCAAAATCGCCGGTACTGTGATATCATCAATTGTATAGAAAACATGAGATAAAAAAGTTTAGCATTTCGCCGAGCAAGATAGGGGAGCCATCTCCAAAGAAATTGTCCCGTGTGTGTTCGGGTTCGGGTTTCTCTGCAGAGGGTTTTGGGTAGCGGTGGTGTCCGAGCCCGGGTGGGGGGACCCTGGCTAAGCACAAGGAGTCCCCCCGATTGGTCCGAATGCGGAGGGAAGGGTAGAACACATGAACGGCCCGAGCGGAGTGGGCCACGGGGGGTTGGAGGAGAGGGAGAGAATGGTGAAACCAGGAGGAGAAAAATGGTCAAAGAATGGTAAACATACGATGCGTGGCACTATTAATGAATATATTTAGTACCAGTGGTATGAGTTTACGAACGATTGACGGAATGGGGACAGGTGGAAAAATTTCGGCTATTTCATGCATTTCTCTTTCTTTCGTCTGCCCCGTTCTTTTTCTTTTATCTTTTCTTTTTTTTTTTGTGGGGGATTTCTCCTTGCTTTTTTCCTGTCACATTCTGGTCGGCCAGGGAGGCCCCAGCTGTCTCTGTCCCTCACAGCTGCACGTCGTTCGCAAGCCCCGGCTCTAAATCCGTAGCACACAAACACACAAAACGGCACAACAAACGATCAATTTTCTATATATTCAGTATGCCAAACTTACCTCCAGGTTTTCAATGTTGCTCACCTGCTGGTCCCCCCACAGCCCCCTTGCCCCCCCGTTCTGTCCAGTCTGTGGCCGTTGTGCTCTGTGTTTCGGTACTTGCCGTCTACGGCTTCTGTGGTTGGTCCGTTTGGACAGAGCGAGCAAGGAGAGAGGCTAAGATTTTTTTCGGTCCCACCCCCCCCTGCCAAAAAGTTGTCGGAAACGCGACAGTGTGGGGGGAGGGGGCAGGTGGGGTTTTGGGTAGTCTGCCCTCCTCCCTTCCTTTAGACCCCCCCTCCTCCCCCGTCGTATTCCCTTCGTGCTCGTTAGTACGTTTACTTTCTATTTTTCAATTCCGTCATGTGTTTTTCTTTTCCACGTCGCCCGGTTAAAGGTGCCTGTTTGTTCTCCTTCGCTCCTCGGCCAAACCGACGGTGCGTGTCCATTCTTTGTGGTGGTGGGGCTCCCCTCGCTGGGTGGGATGTGGGGCGGTGGTGGCGGGGCCACGGTAAACTTAGGGCGTAGTGTGTCTTTCCACGGTCAAACTCCCATAGGCGAACAACCGGCCAGTGTGTGCCGGGGGCCGCGGGGGGGCGGGCTTCGGGAGGGAACTGGGCTAGAAACCAACCCCTCCGTGCTTTGCGGAGCGGGGTTACAGGGAGGAGACGGCCCGGGAGGGGAGATGGTCTGTGAATGAAGAGAGGGGTCTCACCGTCCCTGCCCTTCGGCGGGGCCATGTACAAGCGGCGTCCGGTCGATGTGATAACGAATGTATGGAGAGCTAAGCCGGGGCCGAGGTCAAAAATCAGTGAATGTCCACGGTCTCTCTACTTTTTTTTTTTGGTGTTCTTGTTTTCTCTTTTATTTTTAGATTTTTGAGTTTCACTCATATTTTTTCTTTGGGCCGTCAAAAGAAATAAAGGAAGAGTCATAGAGACCAAACCGCCTGGCCAAACGACTTGGTGGTCGTCGGTTTGCTTTCTGAGTTGAGTGTGCGTGTGTGCGGGAAAAAGGACCGAGCCAAGCGGCGGGTAAAACGTTGGGACTGGGATGTGAACAGCCGTAAAGCAAAAGACACAAACGCTGCAATGGTGTTCTGTTTTTTTTTAAGCGACCAAAGCCAAAGCGGCGAGACTGGCGAGCCATTTTGCCCAACTCCCCTCCCCCCCCCCGGAGGCCCCCGACCAAACCACCTCCCCTTCACGCCTCACCTGTATCGGTCTCAGTCTCTCTCTCTCTCTTTCTCTCTCGCTCTCGCTCGCTTTCTCATTTTCTGCTGTCGAGAAAGACGGGTTGAGAGGGGGGGAGGAGGAGGGGGGGGGTGATGATTTCAGAAATTTGGCACAACACACCAACACGGCAGTGGGCACTCACTACATGACTACCTAGCACCACAGCGTAGCGAGAGGGCGAGAGAGAGAGAGAGAGAGTGTGTGTGTGACAGGGCGATACTTTCGAAGCCACCTCCCGTGTCGTTCTTGGGTGTTGCGTCTTTGATAACATCGCGGCAGTCATGTAGGAACTGAATGCGTGCTGCGGGTCATTGGTTGCGGGTAACCCAAGCGGTGCAGAATGGGTCACCTGGCAGGTACACAAAGCTTGTGAGTGGTAGGACCTGACATCCACTGTAGCGCTGGAGGTGAAAGCGACCTGTGTGAGAGCTCCCGACGGAATAGAAGTGGAGCCTCTTGGTTTGGGACTTGCATAGGTTACAATAGTCCCCTATTCACACGGGTTATCCCAGGTGGTGTTGAATCACCAGAGAACTTAGTGCACAAACGCAGACTGGGTCTGCAAATAGTATACATAGCCCGCAACCATGGCCGATTTCCAGGCAAAACAGAAAGCCATCGCTGGCGTTGACGACATGGTTTTGTTGTCCAACGTCAACGAAAAGGCGATTCTAGAGAACTTGAAGAAGAGGCACTTTGCGAAGCTCATGTTTTGCTACATTGGACCTGTGTTGGTAGCCGTCAACCCGTTCCAACAGTTGCCCTACTTCACGGACAGGGAGGTCGATCAGTACCAGGGCATTCCGCCACACGAGAATCCTCCGCATATTTACGCTGTGGCCGACAGCATGTTTCGCAATATGTTGATTGACCGGGAGAACCAGTGCGTCATCATTTCGGGTGAGTCAGGCGCGGGTAAGACCGTCAGCGCCAAGTTCATCATGAACTACCTGGCCCAGGTTTCCGGGGGCGGTGGCGATGCTCAGCACGTCAAGAGCGTCGTGCTGGAATCTAACCCCCTGCTCGAGGCCTTTGGTAACGCTAAGACCCTCCGCAACAACAATTCAAGTCGATTTGGCAAGTACTTTGAGATTGGTTTCAGCGTAGCCGGCGCCCCGAATGGTGGTAAGATCAACCAGTTCCTGCTGGAAAAAAGCCGTGTGGTTGGTGTGCAGAAGGGTGAACGTACTTTCCACATTTTCTACCAGCTGTCCAAGGGTGCCAGCCCGCAACAACGTGAAGTGCTGGGCGTGGACGGTAAGATGGACTACTTCCGCTACCTGGCCCAGAGCACTTGCTATGATGCGGATGGTATTGATGATGTGAAGGAATTCCAGGACACTCAGCGGGCAATGGGTGTTATGGGCATTGATGATGGCACTCAGATGGAAATTCTGAAGATCGTGGCCGGTATTCTGCATTTGGGTAACATTACGTTCATTGAGGATGGAAACAACGCCCAGGTGGCGGACATGGGCTTCCTCGATTTCCCTGCCTACCTGCTGGGCATTGACTCCCAGTCCCTGAACGCCAAGCTCACCACCCGCAGAATCGAGACCCGCTCAGCTGGTCGCCGTAACTCTATCTACGATTCTCCCTTGAACGTTGAGCAGGCTGGTTTCACTCGTGATGCCCTCGCCAAAGCTGTATACGCGCGCATGTTTGACTGGCTGATCGAGGCTGTCAACCGTGCCCTGGGCAACCACAACTTTGACTTGAGCATCGGTGTGCTGGATATCTACGGTTTCGAGATTTTCGACAAGAATGGTTTTGAACAGTTTTGCATTAACTTTGTGAACGAGAAGTTACAGCAGATTTTCATCGAACTGACCCTGAAGCAGGAGCAGGAAGAGTATAACCGGGAAGGCATCAAGTGGACGCCCATCGACTACTTCAACAACAAGATTGTGTGCGATCTGATTGAGGGCAAGAGCCCACCGGGTCTTTCGCTTATTCTGGATGACGTGTGCAAGACCATGCACGCCCAGTCAGATGGCGCCGATATCAAGTTTGTTCAAAAAGCTTCCATGGGTGTGCCCAACAACCCACGCTTCCAGACCCTGAACACTGGCTTTGTGATTCAGCACTACGCCGGAAATGTAACCTATGAGGCTGATGGATTTGTCGAGAAGAACCGTGACACCCTGTACAAGGACCTCGTTGAGCTCATGCAAATGTCCCAGAGCACGTTCATCCGCAACCTGTTCCCAGACGTACTTGACGACGACAAGAAGACGAAGATTACCTTTGGTACGAAGATTCGTCGCCAGGCCAATGAATTGGTCGAGACACTGATGAAGGCCCAACCGTCCTACATCCGTTGCATCAAGCCCAACGATACGTTGAAGCCTGGAGACTTTGAGGACCGGCGCGTGAGTCATCAGATCAAGTATCTCGGTCTTAAGGAGAATATCCGTGTTCGCCGTGCCGGGTTTGCGTACCGCCCCTTCTTTGACAAATTCCTTCGCCGCTATGCCATCTTGTCAAACCGTACCTTCCCGTACTGGACCGGTGATCCCATCGAGGGATGCAAGATAATTCTCACTGCGGCTAACATGGACCCGGCGGAGTGGCAGATCGGTAAGACCAAGCTATTCGTTAAGTCTCCGGAATCCCTCTTCATGCTCGAAGAGCTGCGTGAGCGCAAGTACAACGGGTATGCTAAGAAGATTCAGCGGGCCTGGCGTCGGTGGAACAATGAGAAGTACTACCTGGAGCTGCGCCAGAAGGCACTCACAGTGCTCGGTGGTCGCAAACAGAGGCATCGCAACACAATCAACCGCTTCTTCGTGTCTGACTATATTGGCTACATGGACAACAAGGTCTTGCAGTCGTTCGTGGGCAAGAAGGAACGAGTTGGCTTCGCTGACAAGGTCACACTGTACGACAAGAAGTTCCAAACCAGTAAGGCTGATCTGATGATCGGTGAGCGCATCGTTTACATTGTCGGTCTGGAGAAGGCCAAGGAAGGTCCCAACAAAGGCAAACTGCAACGTGTTCTGAAGCACAAGCTGGCATGCACGGGCATTGCGTCCATTGACATTTCGACGCGGCCCGACGGATTCATCTTGATCCACCCGGTCAATCCCGACCCCAAACACCCAGTCTACGACATTTTGCTGGAGAGTGTTTTCAAGACAGAGTTTCTGGTCGTCCTCACCGAGGTGTTCCAGAAGGCCCTGCAACGCAATCCTCCGCTCAATTTCACTGACAACATGGAGATGAGTGTTAAGAAGAAGCTGCTGGACCGCAGTGGCAAGCGTGCGATTACCTTTGTTGCGGGATCGATGCCCAACGCCGTGGTCAGGTCCCACGGCACGAAGGGCGCAACTATTGAAGTTGCGGACGGGCTGCCCGCCGATTCCAAGCCCACCCGTAACCGCCGCCCGGCCAAGGAACGCAAGGCCGAGGACCGCTTCCAAGGTGGTGCTCCGCCTCCGGAGGTCAACTACTACCAGCAGCGTATGCAGCAGCAGCAGCAGCAGCCCCAGCCTCATCGCCCGGCGGCACCCATGGCTGCCGCCGCCGCTGCACACCAGCCGCCGGCCGCTGCACACCAACCGTCTCCTATGCAGGCCAAGGCACCGACCGGCTCCTCTCAGGATGTCCGTAACGACATTGCCGCACGCGTCGCGGCCATGGGAGGTATGGGTAGACCCCCACAACAGCTCCAGCAGCAGCAGCAGCAACAGCCTCGCCACCACCACCAACCCGCGGCTACGAATGGAGGTCCCCGGGCCGTGCCTGGCGTGACCGCGGGCCAGGGTGGAGGGCGCCTAGCACCGCAGCAAAAGACACCCAATTCGCTTAGCCCAGGCGGATCACCTGCCCCGGCGAAGAAGCGCAAGCCTCCGCCGCCCGTGCCCAAACGCCGCACACCGAAGGTCCGCGCGATCTACGACTACGAAGCCCAGGATGCGGACGAATTGAGCTTCGCCGCCGGAACAGAGATTGAGCTGCGCAAGGAGGACCCGAGCGGCTGGTGGGAAGGCAGGCTGAATGGCAAGGTCGGACTTTTCCCTGGGAACTACGTAGAGAAGCTCTAGACATCCAAGCCAAAGGATGCAGATTCATAAGAGGAGTGCGACGTCAGGGAACAAGTCGGAAGAAATCACACCGCACAAAATGAGAACGAAATCAATCCCCTAACTTTCATCTGTAACTTACAGTTATAGGATGACCGTAAGAATATATAAAATGCACTTTGTCTAAAGCAATAATGATGTTATTGTCTATGTGTGGTTGCACTTAGCGTGACACAGCGCCGTCAGGAGGGCTACCATCGTTGGCTGCATCGTTGCAGATTTCCCTTCCGAGCGCATCGTTACCCGGTGTGCCGAGCTCATACTGGCAGTAATTGACCGAAAATTCTGAAAATTGGGAGAACTGCTGCAAGCGCTTCGCGTAACCGGCAACGGGATTCTCGCTGGTTAACTTATGGGCGTTGCCGTATAACCAGTTACTAAATATGTTGAGAACGAATTTCTTGGGCCGGAACACATCCACCACCCGCGCAATCAGGTCATCGTAGTTCTTCATGTGGATGTTGCACTCAAAGCTGACGTAAGAGAAGTCATCCTGTGGTGTTACGTGGATGGTGAAGTAAACCTCATCTTTGATAGCGTTTGCCGAGTAGCCGCATGGCTCAAACAGTACGTCATCCAGTTTGGCACCGGGAAGGATATCTGCAATGCCAGATTTGATGGTTACTTGGCGAGCGGTCATTTCATGGCCCTTGATCTTTCCATCTGTTTGTCCTGGCGCGGCTTGTGACTTGTAGAACTGTTGCATCTTCTCGGGGTCCAGCTCACTCATGAGCAGCTCGAAGCTGACATCTGCCTCCGCGAATTCCCGTTCGACCTTATCCAGTGTGTAAAGGTACCAAGTATCCTTGTTGACCTTACCCAGAGAGTAGCCCGCGCCGTGCTTAAAGTATTGATCCAGGTAATTCACTTCATATTCAAACTGTCGATGAGGCTCCAGCTGTGCCTCCGGTCGCAGGAAGGCTGCGCGACTGTAGAATATGTCGAGTACATCAGTGATGCCGCACTCCTCTTTGGCCAGTTCCAGCAATTTGGGCACGCAGTAGAGCAGTGTGGTTGTGCCGCAGGTCTTGAGAATAACCCGATTACGGCTCACAAACAGACTGCTCTCACTCAGAACGTAAGCATCGTAGTAATCATTGTGAATACTACTCAAGATCGTACATTTCGCATTCTCCAAGAACACCTGCCAACGGTCCTTGGTGATTTGACGCAGGCCATCTTCACCTCTTGTGTGCGTAGATCCATCCGGGGTTTTGAACCAAACTTCCAAGAGCTTTTCGCGACCTTCAAAAAATTCGTGTTCCTCGTTCGAGGCCATTGTGTTCCGTGCTGTATACTAAACAAACGATGCTGTCTGCAAATTATGGGTTCCTTCCGCGGAGTTTTACATATGCTTCGACTCGGGATGTCAGGAGCCCTCCATTGTGGCGGTTGGTCAATAGGAACTTTTATTTATAATCGCCGGGTTGTCACTGAATTCTCTAATTCTTGTTGTCTTCTTCTCCGAAAAAAGATTTATTTTAGGCACCAGTTCCCAAATACCCGCATTATGGCAACAGATCAAGGTGTACCTGAAGTTTACCATTTATTTGCCATAGATGGTGACTCCGTGAAGCACCATAGTACGCCAGGAAGGTTTTCACAAACGGCCACTTTCAGTCCGTGACATCCCTGTATGAGAGCTCCTCTTCGCCAACCCACAATACACACAAGCGGTTGACCATTTTTCAGAAACCCACCCGCTTAGTGTTGTCACTTACTCGCACGTTCAAATCATGGCACACAAATAACACACAGGCCCACAGTAACGATTGTCTTTCTATCCGCAAAAGGAAGGAAAGGAGTGCCTACTGCCACAGTGTGTCAGTGTGTGTGTGTGTGTGTGTGTGTGTGTGTGTGTGTGTGTGTGTGTGTGTGTGTGTGTGTGTGTGTGTGTGTATTGCGGCAGAGTTCAGATGTGTGTATGTCAGCGCTTGCATACATTGATCTGCTGCACGGCTGTACTTAAGGTCCAGTAAACCATAATGAATCTATGGCACTTTACATCGGCTGTCCAACCAGGGTGGGCCGAAGTGGCCTATTCCGGCAAGGTTCAATACTGAATGTAAAGAAATCACATAGCACAAACGATTGTCCCAAAGCCTGTATGGTCACGTGGATTGTAAACACAGAGCGGTTAGAATGGGGGCCTATTTATATTGTCGGGAGTCTAATTTAATTTTCTGTGATGAATTCAGCAAGAAATATTGGAAGAAATCGACTCCCGTTGGGAACATTTTGTGGTCCTCGAAGAATTCCGAGGGCTGGGCATGGAAGCAGTTCAGGTTGCACCCGCTATGGCATCCCCCAATCAACATGTTTCTTGTGGTAGTGGTGACGATGTCAGATGCCTGTAGGACTTTCAGGGAGCTATTTCTGAAAACAATGCTAACTGTTACGATGGTCAAAGTACCGGTGAATCTTGCAGCCATTGTATGGTGCATCCGCACGGGAGCAATCTCCTGGGTACACCACATTAGAACGGTTGCTGCCCAATGTTCCATTCGGGGTTTGCTCAGATCTCATTCCTTATTCTGAATTGACCTGAGGTACGGACGCTCCTCCGGCAACTTTGTCCGAATGTCCCATGCGGAAGTTGTAACTCAGACAGGGCAACAGCACCAGCATGGTGCGCTGTGCTCAGGCATTCTGCGTGGTGAACCCTGGTGACCGCATACACACCGTGTTTATCAAGGAGAATATCTGGCTATCACTATCTTCCCTTCCCCGTGGATACTCTATTCTTTCCGGACACAGCGAGTAGGTGGCGGAAGACCCCTGTCAGAACTACTTGCACACAATGCAAGCCCATTGCCCATCTCCTGACATGAAGAAAATTACAAACGATTGAGTGCCCTATGAGTTAGTGGATCGGGTTAGGCAATCGAGATAATCAGTGGCATCATCGTCTACGACTTCCCTCAATGTCCCTTATCGTTGCACCCGCGCGGGATCATCCATACTCGAGACACCATGTTACATGTCATGTTTCAGCATTCTTGCCTTACAGATTGAATTCTCAAGTCTTACACTGTGATGATAAATCAGGACACAACCCAGGCATTCAAACCCAATTGTCCGCACACAATTACAGCCGTCGAGTGTTCCCGGGTGCTCCATTGACGTACTTACCACAGCTGCAGCCTACATTTACTAAAGTTGTCTGTGTGAAACTGTGGACCCTGCTGCTTCATCATCCTGCTAATTCACCACCAGAAGAACGAGAGGACGATCGTCATAATACGTAGACCACAGTAAGGTATTGGCATACCATAGGCATGTCAAACCTGCCACTGCCCTCGAGCTATCTGAGCTCTGAAATTCCCATCTTGCGGTCCCTTTCCTCGCTCAACTAGTGGCTACGGTGCGTGTGGCACGATCAGATGGTACCAGCATTTTCCGCCACTTTGGGTTGTGGACGCATTGGAATCTGCAGCAACACCCGGTGCCTGGTAATGCAATTGAGACCCGTAGGGTCGGGTGCAGGTGAAAATGGAGACCTGTCCCAGATCTTTGCCACCGCGGCGGTGTTCGAACGAGCACGCATCGTATCCCCGTTTTATATTTCTGAACGTCAGAATAGTTGGTTGCAGCGCGGGGACATTTTGAAGTGCAGAAGCATTGGAACTAATTATACTGTAGTAATGGCATCCAAATTTGTGTATGCAGCGGTGCATTATCTACGTGCACGCCCCCTTATTGTGGGATGCTGAGGATCATGAGATCGACAGCACTCCAAAAGCGAAACAAAATTACTCACAAAAGTACGGTCACAACGGACCACTCTTCTCCTCGGTCTGACAGTAAACTTTTGGGGAGAAGAATGAGGGGGGACCGGAGAGGATCAGAGCGAGACGGACGGAGAAGGGAGAGAGGGGCAGGTCACGATTGCTGGGTGGCGGCCGGATGGTGCGGGCGCGCACCAATGGAAAAACATGGAAATACTTCCGGGAGTATTTCCCTACCCTCCCACCCGGCAGGTATACCCCGGGTGCCCAAGGGGGAGGGGGGGGGGGCAATTCTGCCGCTGTTCCTTATTTCTAAGTATTTCTTCTTCGGTGTTGTGTGGAGAAGTTAGAAATGGGGGATCTCCATACTAAATATACTGCAATAATGGCCAATGGAATCCTAGTGCTGAGAGTGTTACCAGTACAAACCGTAGGCGGATCGGACCCAAAATGAGCGGGAGCAGCTATTGGACACACTCTTCATCACTGAGAAGAGTTTCGGGTGACTGGTGGTGGTGGTGGTGGTGGTCAGGGGTGGCAATAAAAACACTGGCCTCCCGAAAACCGTTTGGTTATAAAAGGCCAGTCGAGGAGGGGTGTGTGTGTGTGTATGTGCGTGTAACACACCGTAAGCAGAAAAGCAGTTCTGCTGTCGGTAGCACAAGACCCCACGAATATTCATTTAGCTCCCTATGCGTTTTGCCCCCCCCCCTTCTCCCCCCGGGGCTTCAATATTCTGATCTCAGATTTTTAGTTTAGCCTGGTTTTTTTTGCAATTTTTGGTGCAGAGGGAGTCTGCGATTTGACCATATTCTTCAGTGCTTTGCCTGAAAAAGGCAATACTGAGGGATCTGGAGGTAGGAGCGCCCCATTTTCGAAAAAATTGAAACGAGCAAAAAGGAAGGTAGAAAAAAAGGAAGGAGGGGGGGGGAGAACACAGCAGAGATTGGGCACTCCGGAACGGACCACTCACGGGGCTTGAGGAGTAGTAGAGGGGGGCGCGGCCGTAGTTGTGCACATTCGTCAAGGGACCCCCCGTGGAATAAAAAGTCGGGCGGGAATATGGGGTAGGAAACATGCAGTGCGCTTGTGCGAGATCTTGCACGGACTCGAGGCGGTGGCATGGAGAAGAAGAGAGAGAGAGCGAGAGAGAGAGAGAGCGCGAACGCGAATGAAGAGTGAGCAGACCGTGACTGAATATGGACCTAGGCACCTGCCAACTTCGTGTTTTATTTAGTGTCGCGATTTGCGGACCGATGTCGGGATCTGTGCATCTTCAGAACATGCGCCATCTAGCGTGTATTCGGCAGATCCGCAAGCGCTGCGATCGAATGCGAGGATGTTGGCGGAAGCTGAGATACTAATGTACACACAGATAGCCAGTGATACCGGAGTGTGCAGACGGCGATTTGTACAATGAAAGACCTGTAGTCCGGTTTCATCACAACAATTCTTTAATCGCTCGCTCCGCACAGCACCTGCTAAGTTAAGCTTGGTAGCTATTATCCTGTCCATACTTGGACTATACTGAGTCCCTTGGAAGACGAAAGGGTGCCTGGCCTTTTTTGGTTTTTTCAATGCACATCCCAATCAATGGTGTCCCTTCCCACTGATCGGTGGGTATCCCGTCACCCTGCCTCTGTAATTGATCTTAGGCAACCCGTAAACGTAGCACCTTGGGTAGAAAATATATAGAATCCCGCCTCATGGAATGTAAACATACGATTTCCGAATGAAAAAAAATACACAACACAGCAGAGCCCCGGTGGTTTTGTAGCGGCCACGGGCTCCCCCCCAACCCTCTACGATTCCATTTTTCCCCGTCTACAGTCGCCGAGCACCTGACGAGCTGGTTCTTTCTTTTTCTTTTTCTTTTGGTGCAGTGTTCGCGTTCTGAAAAACTTCGGAAAGGCGAAACTGATGAACAGGTCACGATACACGCAACACTGCACCGTTGGTAAGACAATGTCCGCAGAGCTCGAGCCGGAAAGGGGAGCAGATGAATAAAGGACAGTCCGGGGTGGCTACAAAGGCTGGGGCGGTTGGCACTTGGACAAGACGAAGCCCCCAAGGGGGAATCGGTGCGCCGCGCTTCATGAACAAAGCATTCCTTCGCCCTGGCCCTCCCCCTCCCCCCTTCCCTTCCACACTCTTTCTGCCGTTGCAGCGTATCCCAATCTGAAGCGAATTCAATGGATATGAATGAAAGGTATGTAAACACAAGGCAACGACAGAAGGTTGGGGTGCGCAGTTAAAGAAGAAGAAAAAAGAAAAACCAGGACGCAACACTTCCCCTCCAACCGCCCTCCCCCTCTCCTCCCCTCGTTTTCAACTCTTCGCGTCTCCCAGCGCTCCGGTTCCGTTTCGTTTTTATCGGCTGAGCACGAACAAATGACCTGGCGTCTGGCGCGTGTGTACACTCACACGCACAGAGCGCTTTGCTCTTCTCAATCAGATCAGATGGTAAAGTTTAGGGGTATAATTGATATCCTAATTCGCATACTGGTTCATAACAAGTGAATATGACATGGTGGGCGCGAAGCGATCAAAGAAGGAGACTGGGCGAGCAAAACACAATATCATCACGGGTCCACCTGTCCCACGCGATCTGATTCCTGTTGTATACAGAAGAGTGTGGGGGAGGCTCAAATAGGTCTGTTCCGACATCCTACACTGTTCCAATACATAATGTACACGTACCAAAAGAGGAAGAGGTGGTGATGGCGTATTATTTAACCAAGACCACGATGGGGAGGTTCGATTTATTCACGCAGATGCATTCCACATTGTTCCGCGAATGCTCCTCATTCTGACACCGCTTATCTTTGTGTTCTTCCACTCCCCCACCCCTCCCCCACCTGCCCCTCCGCTCCGGTGTCCCCCCCCACCTCCGCTCCGCCCCGTGCTCTGCCGCCTTCATTTACATACAAACACAACGGGTAGAACCACCTAAACAAAACTGAAACTATTCCCAACCCACGGAATTTGGTCGCTCAGCAGTTTTTCCCGAAGACTGTTGTTTGCTTTTTCGCCACCCCCCCTCCTTGGCTGGTGATTATCGAAACAATTTTTTCCCTCCTTTCTCATTTCTGGTTTTACGGTGATTGGGGTTTGCCTATGGCCAAAGTTGGTCTTTCTTTTTCGGTGGTGAGTTTGGTATGTAAATTTTTTTCCTGCTTCTGTCTCCTGTGCGCCTTGCTACGCAATCCAATCTTCCCTGTGGGCTTTTTGACGTATGTTTGCAGCGAGGGAGCTTTTCTACGTACAGACTCCTTCTCGTCCATACGGACCCATCTTGGATACAGAAAGCCTTGGGTATAGAAAATATACCCCGAAATATTGTCGCAGTCTCACTGACGGAACAATATTTTCGTCTGAGGTGCGATAGTTTGGGGTGGTTGGCATGACGGATGAAATGGCAAGGAGGGGGCCACTGGGAAAGGGGCAAAAAGACCAAAGGGGGACCCCGCCCGACCGTTCTTGGGAGGTTGGGGAGAGGGGGAGGAGGGAGCGAGAGGCGGTTCTGGGTAAAGGGGGGGAAAGACCGCGGCCCCGG
>PDIP01000064.1:259213-272762 GCA_002811645.1 Corallochytrium limacisporum
ACAATGTTTCTTCGCCATCAAACCCGACATGGATGTATTTTAGACATTGTTTTTCTTCATGGTAGTGATGGATGTGGACAAAAAAATTTTTTCGACGACTACGAGATCTTCGATGTCAAGTTAATGTGAAAAGGCTCAATTTTTTGAAGTACACTTAAGTGTTTATTCAATCCGTAAACGAAATATTTGAAATTGATTTGGTGTATAATGATATTTAATAATAATGATAATAATCAAAATATATATTACTCAATCATGATTAAAAAGAGTGATCGGGGTTCTCGTTTTCGTGCGATTTGTCTCATACTTAGGAGACAGAGGGTGGTACTTCCAAGTTAACATTGTCAGGCTCTCATTCGGCCATTGGAGACCAATAGACCCGTACTGGTATGCGAAGTTCTTGGAAACACCACCACTGCCATATATAGGCCTTATACTTCCTCCTTTAGGACCAGTTCGCTGTGAAATCAAAAAAGGAAGGTGCATGAAGCAAATTTCACCCTTTGAATTTCACATGAGGACACCGGCTCTCAGGACTTTGGTGGTAATACTCACAACCCACTGACTCTGTTAGCAAGGTGTGAAGTAGCATGACGTGTAAATTGGGAGCTTCGCATTTGCCTTTCTCTCCCCTCGGAGAGCATTGCGGTTGGAGGCACAAAGTCTATCCCATTCTACACCGCAGGGGACGTTCCAACCGCTGTCTGTCAAAGGTGTATGCTTCTTTTCTTTTTCTTGCGCCCAAAATGTAAATTGCCTCAGCCGTCAAGGGAACACTCGTCGCCCAAAGCCTCTCCGCCTTTGAATTTCCATCCCGGCCCGATGTGCCCGTTGTACATGAGGGTAGGGGCGCGTGGTGTCCGCAAGTTGGGTGCAATTGTGTTGGTGGCGCAAAACCGTGTGTCATTCAAGTTTGGCGCGTGTGGTTGAGCTCTGAGCAGGTGGATGTTGACGCAGGTGAGAAACCATGAAGCGCACAGTATTGCATTGTTTCAAGTTTACTCGCTATGATGCAATAGTGTGTGGTTAGTACGTTCACACATGTGGCTAGAGTTTGTGTGTGGTTTTATACAGCAACACATCAAATAAAATCCAAGAAAGACGCAAACAAACAGGGAATGGAAATAAAGTGACAAATATGTAAATCTAGAAGGCAAAATAAGAAATATAGCTATCTGTTCCTAAAAGAATTCAATAAATATCCCAATCATTCAAACCTCACGCGCCGTGCCCTCGGACGATTTTTCTCCCACATACTGGACCTTATTCACCGACTGTTCGCTCGCAGAGAGCCCAGTATGGGCTGTAAATTGCGATGCCCAGGAGAAGCCGAGTGGCTATTGAAGCCTCACAGGTGACCTAGTAAGGAGGAGTTTCTTATGGGTTAGTGTAGCATGGAAAGTTCCTGGGAAGGCACACGCATGAAGAGTGAGCTCCGGGCTACTTTCAATTTGCCATGAAGGACGGGTTTGTGCTCCTCGGTACGCATAGGGATGGATCTCTTTGCCCACAGTGCGGTGCCTGCCATCGGGAAGCAGCTTTGAATGAGAGGACTGGTTCAATATTTAAAACCCCGAGTGCGCGCGCATCCTATTCATTTGAAGAACAGGAGGTACAAGGACGAATCACACTATTCGGAGAGTAGCCCCAGGAAAAGAACTGGTTGGTCACGTACCCGTGCACTCCACTTTGATTCTCTCATGGGATGGAAAAGTCTGCGGAGTGGCGGTCGCTGATGAGGGTTGAAGCTTAGGTGCCCCCACCAGCAGGGGGGGAAGCAGAAGAGGGGGGGGAGGAGAGGACGGGAAGGGGAGAAGACCTGCCCTTGGCAGCTGCCGCAATGTTCGAAGACCATCGGGTCTTGGTCAATTGCAACTCCCAAGAAGATAAATCATTCATGTCCATCAGAATTCATAAGTATAACAAAGTTTCAACTACTATAATTTGATTAGTATTAGGTTTTTTTTGCATTTCGCAATGAGTACACACACACATCCGGGTACTAGATGCACACGTTGGAGATAAAGTGTGAGTGAAGACACACCTTGATCATACAGTTACCAATCTTACCAAAAGACAGTGTGTAAAATATGAACAGTATTGATATTGTATAAGAGCATAGTTTGCTAATGTAAGTCGGCATGAATCCCATAAACGAAGGCTCAAAGCCTCCGTTGAGCTACTATGAACAGTCGAGTACTTTGCCTCAGGATATAGATCCGCAACACTTTGAGCAACTGGTGAAAGAAGGAAAGCTTATAAGAGCTGAAAAACCAGCGTATGCTAAGCTAGTGGGCGATGGTGGAGCAATTTTCTACGTTACGAAGATCCCTCTTATCATTGGAGAAAGTAAGGAGCTGGACGCAGGGAGTGTCGCTTCTTGGGTAGTTCCTGCAACTAAAGACTATGAGGTCCACGTCGACTACGTAGCAACACACAGATGTTTTTCACTCACGGTCCACAGTGAACGGAATATCAAAGTTAATGGGCAGTCAGTTTCTCGCAGTCATGCTCCGGTAAGTTTGTATAATGCAAGTGTGCTTGAGTTTGGCAACTTCTGGCTGTACTTCCTCTTGCCGCAAGGCCCTGTTCTCCCAGAGGCGCCTACGGAGTGGTTAGGTGCTCAAGGATATGCAACAATGCATCCCATCCAGAGTACTGCTTCTGCGGAACAGATAAGACAAAGCGAGGCACTCCAAACATCTCAATTCGAATCTTTTCATGGACGGACTGGCACCGTCATGTCGTTGCCGGGGACCCCCGCCAACGACCCGCCCGCGTTAGTCCATATGCCGGGAGTCGGTCAACCCAGTATGCGAATACACGGGGCAGTCCACACAATCGGGTCAAAGGGAGACATACCCAGGTATTTTACGGACCCCAATGTAAAGCCCCCGTTCAGCTATGCCAAACTGATTGCAAAGGCTATTCTTTCTTCTCCAGGCAGGAAGGCCACCCTCAGCTCCATTTACAACAACATCATGACCACTTATCCGTTCTTCCGTCATGCCGACAACAATTGGCAGAACAGTGTACGGCATAATCTAAGCCTAAATCATGGATTCATTAAGATCCCGAGGCAGGAAAACGAACCTGGAAAAGGAACATTCTGGGCAATCACGGACGAATATGCCAGACAATTGCTCAGTGACGACAACAACGGCAGACGAGGCGGCAAAGGACCCCGTGCGCGCACCAAGGCAACGAGGTCTGGACCACAGCAAAAGAAATACTTTGGCCCGGGGACTGGTCAACTTGGAGTCACCACCAGTGCGGTCAGCTACCAAACGTGGTCTGGCTATCATATGACAACTAGAACAACTGGAACGGATCCGGTTTATCAGCAACCATCAGGTCACCACAGGTCTCATCACAGTGAGCGCCCCATGCCTCCCATGAGTGCTCGATCGTCTGGATATTATTCCGGAGCTCACGGTATGCCTCATCAACAACTTAATAAGGAAGCCGGTCATCGTCAGGTGACAATCGCTCCAGTACCGTATATGCAGCAGTATCCGAACGTCGGACAGCCTAGATCGGGTATTAGTACGTCTGCAACACATCTCCAGCAGTCTGGACACCTCTCTGGATATGCACACGTCCACAGTGGTCTATATCCACAACAAACACCACCTCATCAACATATGAACCCACCACACGGATTCGCCACTGCAGCAAATGCATCACAATACACGGCAGGTGGATCAGTAAGCACCGCATTGCCTCATCCAAGACCGGCAGCAGGGCCTGAGAAAAGGGTAGACTCTGATGAATATGCTCTGTCACACAGACAGAAGCAAGTCCCCGATAAAGGAAGACCACCCAAGGACCAAACACGGGCCTACGCGGATGGCGTTCGAACTGGTGGACAAATTGGCGGTGTTCCACCCCAGCATGGAGGTGTCAGCTACGAATGCATCGATGGCTCCGGGTCTTCCGTACCTCCACCAACTTACAATTCAGAGCCCACAGGCACAGATTCATTGCAAAGGCAAGAGCAACAGCAAACGCAGCAGCTTGAGCAGAACAGGCGAAGCTCTCCGCTTGCTCAACAAATACGGAGTACTCCTCAGGAGTCCTCTCTCCACCAGAAACGTCAGCAAGGGCAGTATCATCCATATTAAGATCAATGGGTCACTTCATCACACAACCAGGAATACGATCGTGAAAATCCCGAAGTACCCAACTACCAAGGACAGCAATCAATGGCTTCGGAAGTCTATGCCAAATTCAATAGCCACCACAGACTCGCTTGGGACCGAGGACACAGCCTAAAGACTCAAGTCATACTGATATTTCTAATCACAATAGTGAAACTCCCCAAAGTTAGGGTAAAATGATACCCATAGCAGCAAGCTTGAAGTGCGTCTGCACTACCAAGCAGAAGGAGTTGGGCTGTCGGGGTCATGCAGAAGCATGAAGGGACTCGGTGTCGGTCTTTGTAGTGGTGTTCTGGTTCTGAGTTTTGGTGGTGTGGCACCAAGTATTTGTTCTAAAAGCTATCTCGTGGATGAAAGGAAGGACGGGACAGGAATCAGGTTGTTAGAGATGGATGCTGGCTGGGACATCGTATCATGATATTGTGTTCGGAATTTTCAAGAGATACGTGTTGACGCATGAAACTTATTGCAGGCGGTATGCGAACAGGTCTAGAAGAAAATTATGCTTGTCTTAACGTGACAACCATTTAGACGCCGTTGCCGTTGGCGAAGCCAGCACAAATAAAGAGCACAGCGCCGTGTCCTCAGATGTGTCCTACATGGAGAAAGACGATGCCAAGAAGGTGGCCTCCGCCACTGAAGTCGCCTAGAACAGCTTGGTATGAACTAAACAAACCGCTCATGGATCATTGTATTAAAGAATCAACTCATTAAAGAATCAACAGTGTGTGGTACATACAAAAATTTCATTCTCCTCGATCTTCAAATCAAACCAAATTAGCTGTGGCCCTGAATAATGTGCTGAACATAGCAGAGATCTTGTGCGCCTTTGATATTGACGGACTGTGAATAACCGCCAAATTCTATACCTTACCAGCGACATTAGTTGTAATGCTCTCTCCATCAACGGTCACGTCATCTATATCCCCTTTCATGACTACTCCGGCAACAGCAGGGATGGCCCCCATGGAATCAAGTGCATTGAATCTTTTCTCCTTCAGTCCTGCGTCAGCGCTGTAGATCTTTCCGCGTGGATTTTGGTGAGCAACTTTCTGCACAGTGCTGATCGGGCGACTCTGATGTCTTTATTTTCTTCTCGTGAAAGCAAAGTGTTTCCAAATAAAGAGACAATAAACTGCACGCGGAGTGGGCCACCGACTTGCCCCCCTCCGCTTCTCTATACTGGTGGTGGTACCCTGTTTCTTTAGTCCATAGTTTTATCCATATGCTCACGATTGTCAAAGTAATTCTGCAACCATAAAAATTCCTTTCGTTGTTTTCCCTTCATTTTTTCTTTCCATATTGAAATCTTGTCTTGGTGGGGGACCCCGACGGATCTTAGGAAGACTCGGGTCTTATATATGAAAGAGGAAATTAGTACGAGTCGCGTCATCTAGCGATCAATGCGAAGTCAAAAATTGCTCAGATCCGGATATCCCCTTGGGAAACCAGCCACTGGGGATCATCATTCCTCGTAGGCCCATCTATTTAAGAGGGACTGAGTGGTCTTCCTGAGAAGTGCCAGATCTCCATAAACAATGTCTAACGAAGGAAGCACATAACTGCAAACAACCCTTCACTTGACTATCTAGAGCCAAGATTTCTTGAATGTGGAATTTCGTCATGTCTTTGTTTGCCGGACGCGATCAGATCATCCTCTATGTGATATCGCTGATACTTGCATTTTTCCACCTGTGCCATGGTGCGCCGGCCGTTCTATCGGTGGAACCTGTTCAACTCACAGACAGTACAGCTGTTGAACAGTTTGGCATTGCTGTTAGTACATCTGCCGACGGCAAGGCTTTGGCAGTTGGTGCATATCGTGATGACGAGAACGGCGCCAGCCCAGGCAACGTGTACGTGTACAATGACGATTTTATTGGAGGGTGGACTCAGTCTCAGAAACTAACGCCCACTGACGGTGCAGCTGGTGACTACTTTGGCAATGCAGTGAGCATGTCCGCTGATGGCACGCGTTTGGCGGTCAGTGCAGTCGGTGCAAGTACCGTGTATGTGTATGAACGTGCCGCCCGCGGAGGTGATTTCACTCTGTCTCAAGAACTCAAAGCTTCAGATGGTACACCATTTGACTTTTTTGGCTGGTCCGTGAGCATGTCTGCGGACGGCACATATGTAGTGGTTGGCGCAGCCGGTGGCACATCAGGCAGCGTGTACATGTTCCAGGATGACGGGGGCAACTGGACTCAGACTAAGAAACTGACAGCCTCAGACGGTGCAGCATGGGACCTTTTTGGCTGTGCCGTGAGCATTTCTGCTGACGGTAAGCGAGTGGCGGTTGGTGCATTTCGTGACGATGACAACGGTGCCAGTTCCGGCAGCGTGTACGTGTACGATGACGACGCGACCAACGGCTTCACCAAATTGGCGCCCTCTAACGGTGCAGCTGGTGCCTACTTTGGCAATGCAGTGAGCATGTCTGACGACGGCAAGCGTTTGGTGATCGGTGCATATGGAAGCAATGCCGGTGCTTTGAATTCAGGCAGCGTGTATGTGTACGATGACGATGGGACGAACAGCTGGTCCCATTCTCTTCAATTAACAGCCCAAGACAGCGGACTATTTCAATTCTTTGGTAATGCCTTGAGCATGTCTGGTGACGGTACGCATTTTGCGGTTGGTTCATCGCGAGACAAGGACAACGGCATTAGAGCCGGCGGTGTGTACGTGTTCAAGTATAATGAAGGGACAAGTGAGTGGAATCAATCTCAGAAACTGACAGCCGAAGACGGTGAACCTGGTGACCGTTTTGGCTTTGCCGTAAGCATGTCTAACGATGGCACGTTTGTGCCGGTTGGTGCACCATGGACTAACGACGGCATTAATGAAGGTAATGTGTACCTGTATCAGTACCAGGATGCGACAAACGGGTGGGCCCAGTCTGACAAACTATCGTCTTGAAGCGTCGACACTATGTGGCTACTCTTGTAATGGTGTGAGCATGTCTCGCGATGGCATGTCTCGCGATGGCACTCGCGTCGCGGTTAGTACCGCGCTTGACGATGAAAAAATACAGTCTAAAGAAGATGATCAAAATATAATCAAAACAGGCTTACTATGCCGCTTTTCTTAACGTTAACTTCTGCTTCAGACGTTTTCTATGTGTGTTTTGAATTTGTATGCATGTCAAAGTGGTGTAATGAAGCGTTTGTTAGAGGATCGCCCAGTATTCAAGGTCCATCAATCTGAGAGGACGGAAGGACCCAACGCATCCGTAGTAGGCAACAAACATGGGAAATGCCAACGCCATGGAATACCATCACTTTCGTGTACGTCCAATATATGAGCCTGGCCACAACGTGCGCAACCCGCGGATTCTTCTGTTGGATTAGTTTCAATCAATTCACTGCCACCGACAACTTTGGTATGGTAGGTGGTACACCCTTTCTCCACGGCTTGGCATAACGGATAGGTGACTACCCCCTCCCCCCCGTCCCGTGACGAAACAGGTTCTGGTTGCCCGTGGTATCAGTTTTCTGCTTTGCACTTCAGCTGGGGTTTGCCGAAGGTGGCAATGCTTATGGCGTGGGGAAGCTAGTAGACCACAGTCAGCCATAAGGTCTTAGAGAGGACATTAATGGGTCCCCCCACAGTCAACACTTCACGAGCCATTGCGCAATCGTGTGCTTTTTCAATTTTTGTACTGAAAGTACCTGCATTCACGGAGTTTGAAACAGCTCCTGTATCAGGGTTGAGTCACAATCTTCTGGATAGTGCATGGATAGGGCACATGAGAGCATCTCGTTATCAAAGTTGCCATTGGTGAGCACCGCCTAGTAAGTCCAAACAAGTACCTTGGTAGTTAATATCACAGTGTACACGAGTACACAGAGTACCGGTCGTTGCCGGCGACAATGCAGACTGCCCATTGTATTCCCCTGCGAATTGGTTTCCCTTGGCCGCACAAGAACGGGAAGACGTTGCCTGTCCCTTCCAAAATGCGCCGACAATCGATAGGCGATAAGGAGCTGCAGAAAAGGTGTGGATGAGAAACGTATCCGACCATCAGCTGAAAGCCCCCGTCCCCAAAGAGGGGGGGAGGGGGGATGGGAGATCTCACGATCAACACACTATGGGGATCATAAGGGCATCATAATACCCTCGGGGAACAATCTGCGATGGGTGCCGGAGTGATCCATATATAATGTACTGCGCCACCAGATAGAGGAATCTCATGCGTACAGGAAATCGCGGGTCTGTGAGCAAGGCCACACACCATCGCCTCTCTGCCCATCCACTCCATGATCGTAAACATTTTGTCAGAATCACGGTCACATGACAGTGGTCCACTATCACTCTAAATTGGGCCTCATTCCATTGGTACAGTAGGTATTTAACTGACTAGGACAACTTCTTCTCACTTCCAGGATGGGAATTCGGCTAGACAGTCAGATCATTCCTGAACGCACCATGTTGGCCAACAAGCTACCGGAACCGAATAATTCGACGTCTTCGCTGTCAGAGCGCCGTGATGCTGCCTACAAAGATCTTCCCTGGACCGCATTCTTTGTTAGCTGGATTAAGGCCATTGAGGACCCTATTCATAAAATTTTCTTCAAAGACAATGACATGCAGGAAGAACAGAATCGGGTATTCGGCGGTCATGCTCTCACCTGGCCTGCTCATAGGGTTCATTTCTTCGACAGAATTGTTCGTGACAGTGTAAGAGCAGAGAATGGATTGGATAAGACAGGTTTAATGCCGGCTACTCAAGTCATCACCTTGGGATCCGGATTGGATACGCGATCAATTCGCATGGCAGAAATTGAAACTCCTAATGGTATGAAAGTCAAACCACGCTACTTTGAAGTGGACCGGGAGGCCATTCTAGAGTACAAGAAGATGTGCTATGGCATCGAGGGGTATGACTATGAAAACGATATTATCATTTCCGGGGACTACGTTGATGACTTTGATGGTGTTTTTAACAAGTTTGAGGCGAGCGGTCTGAAACGGGATGAACCGACGACCATCGTTTGGGAAGGCAACGTCATGTACTTGTCCCCAGCTGATGTTCACCAAACCATTGTAAGAATTTGCAATTTCTTCAAGAGTACTAATGTTTACTTTGCTGTTGACATCATGCCCACCACTTGGGCCGACGATAGAGTTGCAGACGTTATAAATCATGAGTTTGGACTCGTACACTTCATCCATGAGTTGCGGCGTATTGGCTATCCGCTCCACAACGGATACGACGATGTTGAAGGAGAGTTGGTAAAGCCAGCAAACGATATGCTACCGGCAGCAGATGTGAAAGGGACCCTAGTTTATGTGAGCAACGAACCATGTAAGCAGTACGCCGATCCGCAGGAGTATCCCGATGTCTCTGACGACTGCTTGCAGTACCGTATGATTAACTTCATTTACCAACCCTAACGAGTAGGATATTTTGTTATTTTGCTTATAAGCCAATCATACGTCCTATCATATATTTGTGAGTGCCATCGTACCGAAATAGAGTCATTTCACTTGCCATTAGGTTTTGGGTTTCGGGTTTTGGGTGTTCTAAAGTGGGTCAACCTTCATAGATCCGATAGATTTGCTGGGCTTTATAACAGTCCTTGGGGGCTTGCGAGCGAGCATATCTCGAACGCTTCACCAGTACGACTGTCTGAGCACGGAAATGAGTGGTTTCTGCCAAACCCCTTTCGGAGCCTCGGGCCACCTGCTTATAAAGGGTAGGAGGATGCGCAGGCGAAATTCGCCGGTCCCCTGCCCCAATGTGCTCGGTAGTGCCATTATGTGGACATGAAAATGCAGCTCTAGATCATGCCCCATATGAGTAGTTATTCGGTCGCGAATTGTCTGATATATGTTGTATGTACTTCAGAGAAATGTACCAGTAGCGAATTTCGGGTCTCTTTGTGTTGGCCCCAATAGTAAAGGACTCTCCTTTGTCTATCTAATTGTTGTGAATTGAACCATTTTGACTCATAATTCATGACTAAATTATTGCATTTAATTTGCGAAATCAAGGTGCTACGAGGCGAGCTCATGATCATGACGAGTAGAAACCTGGGATATTACCACAGTCAAGTTTCCAACGCCCGGTAATCCTCCACAGAGAATGGGACTGTTTTAGTTGTGAACAGGTCAGCAACGGGCTGTAGTGAAACACGTATTCGTAAATTGCAAAATATGACGGATGGGAGTGTTCCGTTCCTGTCCCTGAGTTCTTGACCTCTAAGTGCCAGGGCCGCAGTTGCAGGAAGGTTGGAAAATTATGGGGTGGGTTATGACGCGTTATGCTCAAAATTCTGCCGTGTCCTGCTTGCCGCCAGTGAGAAATTTTGGGTTTCCAGCGCTTCGTCGGGAACTTTCCACCTGACCGCCATGATTTAGTAATAACTCTCACTCACGAAAACATGGAATGCAACATATCGTGGCACTCTCGGGATCCAGAAAATATTTTCTATTTCCATACTTATAGTAATGCAACGCAGAGCTTGTTTTCTTCTGTGTGTGCTTCTTCGGCATCGCGATGGCATCGAGATTATATCGTGATCAAGGATAGTTGGTACCCACACAAACATGTCAGAGCCGATTGGCCTTCATGCCCCGATACCCGGGACTTTTGCGTATACGCAACGAAGTTCACGCTCCACTGTATAAGTAATTCAGCTACCACCATTTTCTGATTTGCCGATTAAATTCACCGCGTGAAAAGGGTTCGGACTGTCCTCCACCGCCCGGGGCGAACAACTCCTCCCTGTCAAAAAAGGGTAAAACCTTAGACATACGCACGTTCGACATACGATGCAACTCAGTCTCATGACACGCGATGCAAGTTTGCCTTGTGGCACCGGGGTATATAAGGGCAATTGAAGACCGTACTAAAGAGCTCATTGGTTCTTGTACTTGCTTCCTGCAAATCAAACGATTGTCTTAGACTCTAAAACATAAAACAATGCGGGCGCAACAGACTGATATCGATCTGAGCCAGTGGACGATCCCCAATGATGTGCCTGTTGCCTTGCTGGACTGCAAGGCAGCCTTTAAAAACTTGACTCATCAGGAAAAGGCTTATGCACATTACCTCAGTGAGGCTTCCTGGGCAGGTGCCCTTATTGTATTATTGCAGACCTCTCCCGAAGCTCCCGGGATCTTTCTCCTCCTTCAAGCCCTCTTCCATGGTGACGACATCTCGGCACTGGAGGCGGTTTGCACCGATGCTGGACTCACGGAAGATGAAAGCAATGCCATCTACACCTATGCCGCAGCATTTTACTGCAACATGGGCAACTACAAGTTCGTTGGTAGCACCAAATTTATTCCTAAGCTGAGTAGTGAGAAGTTTGAAGCTGTCGTGAAGAAGTCATCCGCATGCAAGGCCGATGAGAAGTATGTTGGTGCCCTGTGGGACGACATCAAGGAGGCTATGTATTCTTTGGATCCGCGGCGACAGCAGCTTGGCCTTGGGGTCAGCAATGGCCTAACTACCTACTGGTCTTCCAATTGTGAGAAGGATGATGCAGTGTTCGTTCAAGACTTCCTAGACACCAAAGAAATTCCTGCCTACAACACCAGGTGTTTCAAGGAGGGAGATGCCTACCACATTCTTATTGCAAGCGCAGAGAAGACTGAACTTCCATGCACTAGGGAATTTGAGCACAAGGGCAAGAAATTCTATGTGAAGACTGGCGATTACGGCCCTCTTTTGGCTCGTGTGTGTGAGAACTTGACCAAAGCCAAGGATCACGCTGCCAATGAGACTGAAGCGCGCATGCTTGAAAAATATATTGAGAGCTTCACAACTGGATCATTGGATGCTCACAAGGACGCATCTCGCTCCTGGGTCACAAACAAAGGCCCCATAGTCGAGACTTACATGGGTTTCTGGCTTCAATACCGTGATCCCTTTGGTACTCGCGGTGAATGGAGCGGCTTTACAGCTGTGGTCAACAAGGAAAGGTCTCGCAAACTCCAGATTCTGGTAGACAAAACTGCCGATCTGCTGAAGGAGATGCCGTGGCCCGAGTTCTTTGAGAAGGAAAATTTCCTGCAGCCTGACTTCACGTCTCTCGATGTCATTACTTTTGCTAGCAGTGTCATACCTGGTGGTATCAACCTCCCTTCTTATAGTGAGGTTAACAGTAAGGAAGGTTTCAAGAACGTTTCCTTGGACAATGTATCGAGTGCACAACTCTCGGCAGCTAAGAGTACCTTCATTCAGGATAGCGACCTGCAGCTATACAAGTACCTTGTACCACCCATGAATGAGGTACACGTTGCCTTGCACGAGTTGTTTGGTCACGGATCTGGCCGTCTGGTCTTTGAGGAAGATCTTGCCGGAAAGGATGTCATGCATCCGTTCACCAAGGAGAAAATTACTCAGGCCTACAAAAAGAACGAATCCTTTTTCGGCAAGTTCTCTTCTGTGGCATCCGCATACGAAGAGTGCCGAGCAGAATGCGTAACTCTTCATCTCAGCTGCATCCGTGACATTCTGAAGATTTTCGGTCACGAAGACGGGAAAGCTGAGGATATCTTGTACGTTCTTTGGCTAAGAATGGCGCAATCGGGTCTGACAGCCCTCGCAGACTATAACTCTGCTACTGGTGAGTGGGGCCAGGCTCATTCGCAGGCCCGCTTCTGCATTCTCCGCGTTCTGCTGGAAGAGGGAGAAGGTGTCCTCGTGATCAAAGAAATTACTGGCGAGGACGGCAAGCCTGACTTGATTCTCAAGGTCGATCGCAGAAAGATCGATAGCCACGGTAGGCCCTCGATTGCGCATTTCTTAGCGAAGCTGCAAGTTTACAAGGCTATTGCGGACACTGAACAAGGCGTCAAGATGTACAATAGGTACAGCACTGTAAATGAATACTTTTCCAATCTACGTAAGATCGTGCTTGCCCGTAGAAAGCCTTCAGCCATGCTTGTGCAGGTGGATACTACCGTTGACAAGGACGGTGCTGTGTCCTTGCAACCCTTCGAGGCCACGGTCCAGGGCATCTGCAGCTCTATGAAGACTCGCTACCCTGCTGCAGATGCCCAACTGTATGCTCTATGGAAGACTGAGGCAGATTTTCACCAGTATCATCCTCTTCAGTAGAGTACCCGACCAATTCGGCAGGAATGGATCTATCTTGACCCTAGCACGGGTTGAGAACTGCGATCTACAAGATTGTCAAGAGATGGAAGTCTCATTTACATCATGATAATGTCTGGTCTTCCACTTGTGAACACTGGTATGGTTCATGCCGTGCTCACGTATTTAAGGGAATCATCCGTTAGTGACAACCAAAGGTCGATCTGTTATCATTCGTCATACAAATACTGAACACTTCTCGTTCAATAGATCCACAATCATACGTTCCCATGTCCTTGGTGTCTTCGCCATTGTTCCCGCCTTAGGGTTAGGGGTAGGG
>PDIP01000065.1:20002-68222 GCA_002811645.1 Corallochytrium limacisporum
TGGTTCAAGTCATGGTGGTAATAGATGCTCATATTTAATTTTTTTGTACGACTACGATGTGTTCAATGTCAAGCCAAAGTCAAAATAGTCCTTTTTTGAGAGTAGCAGGGACTCTTCGTTTGAATCAGCTATTTAAATATTTGTGCATGATTGTTAAAAAGAGCAAAATATAATGAAATAGAATGGAATCAATATAAGTTATTATACAATCAAGATTAAAAAAGATCCTCGGGAGTCAAATTTTTCGGAGTTTTGACCCTAACATACCAGACAGAGGGTGGTACGCAAAGACCGGCAAACGGCAGAGGGACGACAGCCGTGCCCCCCCCCCCTTTACCCGGGCCGACCGTTCATAAATGGAAACCAAGGAAGTGGTAACCCATGAGCAAGCCAAGATGCAAGGTTAAGAAAAAAAAAACCTTTCTCGTTTTCACCTTTGGGCCATTTCAAACCGTTTCACTATGAAATTCCTCGAAGAGGGAGGACAGGTGAAAATATGGCATGACATGGGATAGAATACACAAGTGGATAAGGCCAGACACTCAGTGATGGGTAGGGAGACAAACACTCCCAGACACGCACACGTATACACGCACACGTATACACACACACACGAACACCTCTCTCTCACATTCTGTTTGGTGCCGAAGCAGGTGCGTATTGTCAAGCTAAGTGGTCCACTGTGTCGCCTCCTGCACTCTCCCTCTATCTGATCCGTGCACACGCGTACCAGATGCGCGGCATTGATCGCCTTGCTTTCCCGACGGGAGTTGCAACAAAACGAAAACCATAAAACCCGTCGGTTCTTTTTGGTACAGGTCCTCTCTTTCGTTCTAAATTCGGCTGACTTCTTTGTTATCCAACTAAGCCCTGCCTCCATTGCCACGACGAATCTACGGCGAACGGTTAATGTACACGTTTGGGTCAAGAATGTGTGCCAGCGTTGCGTGTTGGGAACGGGGTCGTTGGCAGACGCGACAGGCGGGTGGCCTGCAAGGTCAGCTGAAGAACAGGCGGACGTAAGGTGGGGTGTGTGTGTGTGTTCATGTGCCGCATTTGGGTTCCTGGATACCCGCCAGCCAGCGCTCCTGTGTTCCTTGCCCCCCCCCCCCTCTCCAGTGTGTGTGCGTGTATTGTCGTTTTGCCCTCAGTGTTTACCTTGTGCGTCAGCAGAGTGGTGGCCTGGTTGCGCACCCGCGATGATGCTCCTTCCTCCACTGAATTGGCGGGACCAGGTACTGTTCCCAGTTTAACCCGAAGGGGGGGGGGGCCTTTAAGTTCAGTTTCTGTTTCAAATAAAACGGCTAGAAAATGAGCGGCCCGCAGTACCCAGCGCAAGAGTTACCAAATTTACTCAACCTCAGGTTCGGTACACACTGTCTGCGGCAACCGCAACGGTTGCCGTCGGTTTACGCACAGCGTATCGGAGGGGCCCCGCCCGCCCCCCCCTCCCAAATCAGAGACCCTATCCCACCAAGAACGCTGGTGTCCCTAAAACCCGCCCCGCCGCTTGATCAGTCGATGGCGTGTGCGGGTGTTTGGGTGGAGTCTGGTGATCGCCTGCTCTGGGTCATGCGTGTACGGGCGTTGCTTTCGGCCGGGGTCATTCCACTCAAAATATTCACTGCAGTGGGTGTCGACAGCAACGTAAGGTCGCCACGAAGCCAAGAGCTGCACCTTGGGAAAATGTTTTTCAGCACATTCACTATTAAAAACGTCCTTTTGGGTTTTGCCTGTCGGGTGCTGACGACTGGTCTCTGTCTCTCTGCTCCTCCTTCCTTTTTTACTCACGGAGGCGACACGGCGCGAAAGAGTTCCAGCAGGAGCGCCTACGGAGCTCGGGGCCTAATTTTTGGAGCAGGGCTATGGGAATGCGGCCCCCACCCTGCCCTGGCCCACCTCCCGCCGCGACCGAACGGCAATCAGTCGAGTGGTTGTCACCCGCGGCACTGTAGATGTATCCTTGTGGTAAGGCATTCCTGGTCACTACTGGCATTTATGTATTTGTAGTTGGGCAGCACATCGAAAAACCGCGGATGGCCAGAGTGTCTGCAGAGGAAAAGGAGCTTACACTGAGCCAACGAGACCAAAGAAGAAATGTGATGATGGAGAAGGATCCAGATGCGCAGATTGCAGACAGGTCCGCGCAGCCGACGATGCAAATATGATGATAGTGCGACATGAAAGATGGTAGATGCTACCCAAAGTGTTCAAATGATGAATTCGATTATGATGTCATGGCAATGTTTATTTGATTCTGCTCCACCATTAAGATAAGTGACTACAGTATTAAGCGCGCTTAGATGGATCAAAAGGAATGTTTGTTCGGAATGTCGTAGTTTGATGAATGGATGGATGTTCAATGTCTGTGACCGTTCTTTAGACTCGGACTGTAAAATTGTCTAGATGGGCGTTAGTCTTGCATGCCAGGAAGTACCAGTATGTGTTTCGGCTGTACAGTGCGGATACCTTACCGTTGGGATCACGGTACCAGGAGTCGCAGGTGGTCCAGACCTTGTTATTGAAATGAGAGTCAACATGTTCACACCACTTGGTGATTACTTCAGGCTTGATCTCGATAGTCTTTGCTCCGACCTGTTCTGCGTTACGCAGCACCCCCATTACGTTGCTGACCTGGCTCTCAATCATAAGAATGATCGAATTATGGCCCAGACCGGTGTTGGGTCCAAGCAATGTGAACAAGTTGGGGTGTTTGGCAAAGTAGAGTCCCATGAACGCCTGAGGACTCTCGCCGTCTGGTACCAGCGGTGCTCCCTCACGGCCCTTGACATGTTCACGTTCCCAGTCCAGAATCTTGAAACCCGTTGCGTAGATGATCACGTCGTATTCGCGCTTGGTACCATCCTTGGTGATCAGTCCAGTAGCGTCGCCCTCGACGATCGGATCCGTAATCAGGGACACCTGTTCCTTGTTGAGCATGTCGTAGTAGTCGACACCCAGCAAGAAACGCTTGCATCCTGGTTGATAGGCAGGTACGAGCTTCTCAGTGTACTCCGGCTTCTGTGTCATGAATCCGGAGATCATGCCTGACAATTGCTTGCGTACCCAGCGGGACATCCAGGTGTCCTTGTAGAAGACCAGCCAGAAGCGGAACTCACGAATTATGTACGTAAAAAAGCGAGAGATGGTCATATAGCCCGGCAGGTAGCGGCAGAGCCACTTTTCAATACCATACACTTCACGATCGGGACGCGGAGCGATCCAATGGGCGGTGCGCTGGTAGATATCCAGGGATTTGACGTAGTTCGCAATGATCGGAGTGAACTGGATGCAGCTGGCGGCGTTACCCACCACGGCGACGCGCTTGTCAGTAAGGTCAACACTGTGATCCCATTGAGCACTATGGAAATTGGGTCCTTGGAAAGCTTCACGATTCTTGAACTGAGGGAAGGAGGGGGTGTCGAGACCACCGACCGCCCGAACTAAGTACTTGGACACATAGCTACTGCCATCGGCACAGTGCACGTTCCAGAGGTTCTTTGATTCATCCCAGACGCAGCTGTTAACTTTCTTACCAAACTTAAAGTGGGACTTGATACCAAAATGATCCACTGTATCACGAATGTACTCTAGGATCTCAGGTTGCTCCGCAAACACGCGCGTCCAATCCGGCTTTTGATAGAAAGAGAAGGAGTACAGGATCGACGGAACGTCGCACTGGCAGCCCGGGTAAGTGTTTTTGTACCATGTACCGCCCAGGTCATCTTCCTTCTCAAGCACAATATGAGGTACGCCGGCCTCCTTAAGCTTAATGCTCATGCAGATGCCAGAGAAACCGGAACCAATGATGGTGACCATGGTGTCCACGTCCCCACTGGTGCGCATGCGCTCCCGGAACGACTCGGCAGACCGGGAGAGTGCAGCATTGCTGCTGTTGTAGCCAATCAGCCAGTTGGTGATCGCTGAGAAAACCATGGTTTTCTAGTGTCTTCTTTAACCTTCTTTCTTATGTTTAAACTCTTCAGCTAAGGCCCCGTGCTAGTCAGCCGAACGTAATGTCAGTCTTCACCCATAAGCTTATTCCTCTCTACCAATGATCCTCTCATACCTTATCATAGCGAGGGCTGCACGGGCAGCACAACTATCTACATACACTAGGCTATCAGCCACCACACCCAAATCAGCAGAAAACCAGGTGAGTTCTGCAAAAACTGCCAGCAGCTTGGCGAGACCCTTTGCAAAGGACACGATACCCGCTTTTTTTGGGAACATAGAACCCCCCCTCCTTCCCGGCCCCGCAGGGAGGGGGTCTCCCCACTGACCCTAAAAAATGGCCCGTTACCGCGGCATTTTCGACCTTATGCCCCTCTCCCACCGCTGCCCCTCTCAATCTCTCTCTCTCTCTGTGTGACGGTCTCTCTTTCTCTTCCCCCCTTTTCGCTCCTCTCTCTCTCTCTCTCTCTCTCCCCCGGGGGCGTTCTACACCCCCCCCGTCTCCTACCGCCTCACCCTACCACACACAACCCTCCCTCCTGTAGGCAACTTTCGAGCTATTTTGGTGCTACTTCTCGTACCGGTACCTACCTCCGACAAGCTTTTTCATCTCCGCATTCTAAACCTCTCCCTCACCCGAACCCCCCCCAACAAAGTTCTTTTCACTATTTTCTTTATTTCTCTTTTGGGGTTTTACCACCATCTCTTTTTTTTTTTGTATTCTCTTCTATCTGTCCATCGTCCTAGCCCCTGATGTGGGACTTTGTCCAGATTTTCTTCCCTTTTCGTCACCATTGTTCACACACACTCTCAACAATTTATATCCATCCTCTTTCTACTTTTTGTTTCCCTCTTTAACTTTTTCGACACCAGCGTTCCCGCACACTCCAGGTCCAGGAGAGCGGTACCCAACACATTCCCATCTTTCCCCCTTCCCCCTCCTCCCCACGGGGGGGGGGGTGTTGTCGCGTTGGTCATCTCCTTCTTTTCAGTTGACCCCGAATTCGAGGCGTTGCAGTTGCATTTCTTGTACTATCGGGCCTGGCATTTCTGGCAAAAGCCTGCCCGGCTTCGAATCAGAGGGAAGGTGGTCGACAGCGGGAATTTTCTGTTGTGGCCTCACACACACAAGAAGGAAGCGGACCACTTCCATGGGCAGTACATTTACCACCCATCTCTGGGGAGGTTTCCCGAGGGAGGAAGCAAGGAGGAGGAAGTTTTGGCAGCCAACTCAAATTCCTTCTAGCGTTACGAGTACCAAGAGAAAAAAATCTTTCATATTTTTCCTCCTTTTTTCATTTGTCCATGCATCGTCTATGAATCCCGTCGATCGTTTCTCGTCACTTCCCTGGATTTGGCTAGAAACATTTTTCATTTGCTTCTCTGCGCACGTTTCAGTGCCAGTATGCTCATATAAAAAGTACTGGCACTGGAGCTGGTTGGTCATCCGTAACTTTGTCCCGCGTAAGCGCGCGTCCTAGGGGCGAACGGGGGAAGCCTACCGCAAACTGAAACAGGGTTTTTGTACACGCGATAAACCACGATATGTCTCCCCGACCAGCACTCGTTAAATGCGCCGGAAGGGGGGGGGGAAGAAAACAGAAGTAAAAAGAAAAGAGCGAGAGAGAGAGAGAGAGCGGTAGGGTAGTAAAATTGGAAAGAACAAAAAGAAATGCGCGGGATACCAAACAGCCCGCACATACGAACGGCTTTCCGAACAAGAAAAGCACAGCTTCTCTCAATAAAGAAAAAAAGTGGTATTATGAGATGTTAATTGGGGACCTATGGATCAGCCAAAATTAAAACACCATTAGATATTAATTCCACGCTAGACCAAGGATACTATTCTCGGCATTGACGTTCCCCATACTCTTCCTTTTTCCTTAGTACTACCGTTCTCTATTCTGGGGGTTTGGGTTCGGGCACGAGGTGGTTTGAGTATGCAAAGACAGGGAGAGGAAAAACCGTGAGGAAGAACGGGAACGCAAAGTGGGAGAAATGAATGACGGACCAAAGGGCAAAGGAGCTCGACAAAACAGGCGCGAGACGTAGCCGGGCGAGCAGAGGGCCCCCGAATCACCTTGTTCCAGTACTGTACGCTTACTTTCCAATGAAAGGTGAACACAGGGTGGTGTATCACTTGCGCTATATGAGAGCTTGGCCCTGCGCCGTGCCCGTCGACCGGGAGAATGTGTATCTCCCGATGACATCTGGCCGCAATCTCACAATGGTACGTTAGCCCCTTCCCAATAACCCTTCCCTCAGGCACATGCCCAACAAAGGACAAAATATTGAAAGTTTACCATGATCTCTGCATGTTCAGAGTCAGAGTATACGAGGTTCGACACTCCCGCCATCATCTCCATCTATTAAGGTTTGTGTGGATGTTGCTGTGTCCGTTCGTGTGTGTGGTGTGTGTGTTACGACCCATCGGGCACATCACACCACGCCCTCCCTGGAAGAGCCCCCTTCCACAACCTTGTGTCCATCTGCCTCTCGCTTATCGGGGGCCACTTGGAAAAAAAAAAGCACTCAGAAACACGGGTAAAACGTATCTGCGAAAGGGGAGGGGGGGGGGTGGGGATCCCACTGAAAGCAGTTACTTTATATTCCGTTCTTGGTGAAATTCTCGTTGCGTCTTTTGGGGTGTGGGGAGAGCAACGCAGTAAATCCACGACTGAACGAAAAGGTTGCGCAACTGCGATGATTTTAGAACGGGGACGGGAAAAAGGAACGAATGTGAACAGAAAAAAAACACATATACACCCACAGAACCATAGACTTGGGTATGTGTGTGTGTGTGTGTGTGTGTGTGTGTGTGTGAGGGAACGCAAGGTGGATTCGCAGCAGAGCAGTCTCCTCAGCCGTAGGGAACTGGCACGCGCAGATCCCGTTCTCCCTTACCCCCTCCCCTTCGGTACGAACGAATTTCCTGTCTTGGTCGACGCCTGAGGCTCTTTGGTGTGGAATACCAGCACGGGGCCAGGTTTCGCAATACGCGAACCGGGGATGATAGACCTAGGAGAAATCAGTTGGTAGTTACGGCCCGTTTTTGGTGCAGAGTGTACATGGGCTCGGTCTCTGTGTGTCCACTGCCCTCAGAGAGTGCACTCGTTGCAACATACATGGCTCTGAACGTCTCATCATCTGTGTGTCTGTAGGATGCCTCATGCTGTCCTAGATGTAAACGTCACTTTCCTCATAACCTACCAGCTCGTTGCAGCTGGGCGTCGTAGGCGATTCAACTGTCGCTCTCCCGTCCTCCAAGACTGACTTTGCTATCCCGACACTCCCAGAAAGACAGCGCCCGAGAAACCTTGCTCTTCCCGTCTCTCCAAACGCACCTAGTACCGACAGGGCACGTGTGATCTAACTGCACAACAGCGCATTAAATAAACCGTTGCATTTTCTGCAGTAATGGTATGAGTGGATTGGCGAAGGGGTAGCCAACTGGAACAGCACTCATAAATGGTAAGAAAGCCCGAAGACAACACTCACGCGTGCAGCTTCGTCGGCTGGCCCAGCATCGTCGTAGCTCCGATCTGTCCGTCTCTAAACGCACAGCTGATATTTGATTCTTTGGATGTCTAAAGATGATTGGCGCGGTCAGTACCAGCGAGGCGCGGTTTGAAACACGAGTGTGGAAGAGCTGCGATGAACGATTGAGCTCGAAAGTGCGTAGCTGGCTTTTTCTCCACCGAAGCAAGGGTCCCAACGTTACCCAACAAGGAAAAAAAAACAGACTGGGTCAAGAGACTCGTTGTTGAAGATTACACGTCAAACCACTCATCGTTGAACACTCGACAATGTTCCTGCGCAACTCCTGAGGCCTCCGCAGCAACAAGAACCGCACTTTGATGGGATACTGCTTTGCCCGCCAACCCAGCAGACTGTTGCGCACACGGAAGCTGCGATTATCCCGGAGGATCATCACGGTTTGTATGGGTAGATTGCGGAATGTACGGAAGAGATACTATGGCCAACGAGGGGCAGGCCAAACCGAGTGTGCCGGGTGATACGGCGGTACTCGTAGGCCACAAGTCAGCCGAACGGGGCAGTCGTGTCAGCTGATTGAGGGCGGAGCTGCCCCTTTTGATTGCTTTTGATTGAATCAATTGTCCTTACAAGGGAAAATATAATTTAATGATTCAGAATTTGTGTCATACTCTATTCCAAAAGGTCAGAGTGAAAAGGTCTTAAGGTAAGCTATATTATGTACCAAATTCTGTCCCAAAAATCAGTGATTTTGAAATATGATAATCTTTGAGAATCTACATACAGGAGTCTAATTTTCAGCCGCTGCGCACAAATGAGAGAAATATTTTTTTGGCCTGGCCCACAACCGCCCCCCCCCCCCAGGGGCACAAAGCAAAACCACCAGCAGCTGCTTGGACCCTTCCGCCCCAACGGGTACTCTCAGCTAGAATTTGGGTTTTGGCACTCACCGACTGCTTTCCGATTTATCGCTTTACCCCAACACCGCCTGCCCGCTTCTCCCTATACTTAGCCTTACCCCTCCCCAAATCCCCCCTTTCTTCTCCTCCTCGTCCCCAACACCCCCAAATTTACGGACCAAATGGACACGTACCGGACGTGAAAAAGTCTCACAACCCCCCCCCCTCCCTTCCCCCGCCCCGCGGGGCGCCTGGGGCGGTCGGCACTTAATGCAGTCATGGTTCCAGAAGACGGTGGAAGAGGGGGTAGGGGGAACCAGTACAGCCTCTGAGAAATCTTTGTTGGCTCCTGTAAAACCATCCCCCCCTCCCCCTCCTCCCGAGGGTCCCTCCCCCTTCCGGCACCACTCCCTCCCGTACCCGATACACACTCTCGTACACATTGCGCTTATAGCCACGACACCCCTGCTCCAGGCCTGTGTTCCAAATTTTCCGCAGTGGCTTTCGATTAATGGCTTCGGTTGGGGGGGGGGGTTTGTGTGTATGCGTGGCCAGTTAGTTAGTACTTCGCTTCAGGCACGACGAAGTGGGCACGGAAGGCAGTAGATGACGAGGTTCTCTCTTTGTTCAGTCTGTTTCGGAATAGATGGCGTCTTGTTTACTGTTGTACACTTTGGCTTTGTAAAGAAGGTATTTCATCTCCATCGATATAACGCCTCGACGACCCATTGGTTTCTTCGTGGGTGAATGCACTGGAAAATGATATAGAACTATTGTGAACCATGTGAGGTGCTTTGAGAACATAACAAGCTATTGGTACAAAATTGTGTTCGTATACTAATACACAAAAATCATGGTGGCTGCCAACGGGAAATACCATCCCATGAACGGCAATGGATATGCACTGAACGGGAACCACCGGGGGCACTCAAGGGTGGAAGTTGAGACCCATGAGCAGATCGAATTGTTGTTAGTATCCAGCGTACTTGCTGTCGCTGTGATCAATACAGCAGTGTTTTCAGCGTCGTGGATGGGATCGATATCCACCCTTAGTCTCGGGGCAGCAGTGGTTGGCACACTGGCTGGTGGTTTTGACGAGTTTGTGCTGAAAGGCAGGCAGAGCCGTCCAAACATCTTCCGCACCGTGAATAATCACCGCCTATACACTGGAGCATGTGTTGCAAGCATGTTAGTCTCATTGCTGCTGATCGGTGCCGGCAGAACTGCCATGTTGACGAGGCACACTATGGACAGTGCAGGGGTGCACGCCTTTGTATCCGGACTGCGCTTGCATTTTTATGCCATATTGGCGGTGGAAATGTATGTCTGTGCTGTGCTGGGTCGCGGATTGGCGCGCTTCGCAATCATCGGGGCGAACCGAAGGTGCACGAACATTGGCCACAGCTGGCCGTGGCTTCAGGCATTGATCGTCTTTTCTGCTCTCTTTGCCCTCTTCAACGTATCGGTTCTGCTGCCGCGGATAGATATCTCCTCAGGCATGGAACAGTCCATTGAGAATCCTACTACCGTCACAGTGACTGAAGATGAACTTCGAGTAGTGCTGGAGTCATCGTTTGTCGGGTTCTGGACCTCGACAGCAGGCATGACTCTACAATGGATTGCAATAGGGTCAGGTGCATTCATGAGCAATTGGGTGCCTCCCTATGCCCGCGGATCATTTTCCTTCGCAGAATGGCTGGTGCTGAATCGACTGGTGGTGCTGCTCGGGCTCGAGTTTGTAATGACGTGTCTGTTCGTGACGGGCGATGCTATGGGATCCGGCAATCATCAGGAGCTGTTGAATAGCTTGCAGGTGCAGACTGAGGAGATGGTGTCCTACGGAGACACTTACATGCACGACGTCACCCTTACAACCCGTAGAACTGAAGACATCGCGGTGATCGAAGCCCTTGTGTGGGGACCTATAGCTGTGGGTACGGTTGTGCTGTCCTTCTTCCGCATCCGGGATTCCTCGGGCAAGCAGAGCGCAAATAGTGTAGAAGCGCAGGCTCAGAGTCCGTGGCGCACCGCCGCGTTCCTTGGGGCCTTCTTCGTAGGACTCTTTGGCCTCATTGCCCCCGCCCTGACGCATGCCTTGGGTGGACAATCACCAGTTTACTGGGTTCTTGAGTTCGCCTTTGCAGGCGGCGGACCTCGTCGATTCGTGTTGGTCATGCTCTGGGCCGTGTTGGTGGCTGTGGCGGTGACCGTGGCTGCACGGTTCGTTGCTGAAATCAAGATCATGGACAAGAATTTGGTGCGTAAGGGGTTTCATGCCCTGCTAGTGCTGATCCTCATGCTCGGCAACCTCATGGGAGACCACCGTCTCGTCAGTGTTGGCTTGGGTTGTGCGTTTGCGGTATTTGTTCTGGTGGAGTTGATTCGCATCGGGTACTTTTGGCCTCTGGGTATGGCCATTGATTCCTTTCTCCAACCCTACGCCATATCTTCGCGAGATTCCGGTCCGTTAATTATGAGCCATTTCTACCTCCTTATTGGCTGTGCGTTGCCCATTTGGATCATGTCACCTGCGGTGGAATCGGTGATTTCGGCTCGCAATGTTGGTACCAGCGTCGACATTGCGAACAATGCCAAGGTCGCCGCCTATACAGCTGCATACGCAGGAATTCTGAGCATTGGTGTCGGGGATGCAATGGCAGTGCTCATTGGATTGAAATACGGCAAGATGCAATGGCCCGGTCAATCACAGAGTCGTACTGTGCTAGGGTCCCTGGCCTTTGTTATCAGTTCTTTCTTGGCGTTCTGCATCATAGTAACGATCGAAGAATTGCCGGTCACCAGAATCACTGAAGTGTCTGTGCTTTTGTCGTGTATACTTGGAGCCTTACTGGAAGCTTACACCCCGCACAACGACAATTTGTTCATTCCCATCTTCACCATTGCCGCCCTGACTGTGCTGATATAGTTTCAACCTCCATCACTTAAAGAAAGATCAAACCCTAAATGTATCATAAACCTATGGCATGATGCCGTATATAGATAATAGTACAATCCATTTGTTATTTTAAGGAAACTTTTTACAACTCAATAATTGGCCTCGGTCGATGCTTGAACATGATTTTCTGCTTTACCACAGCCATGATCTCGTACTCCACGGTGACAGTTCCATTGTCAGGGTCTCTCCGCTTAATCTTACGCATAACATGCATCTGCTTCGGAAGATTCACATACTCACCTAGCAACTGATGATGTCCAATCACCATCTCTGGCTTTCCCGTTTCATTGTTCATGGTCAGTGTGCCCAGGTCCATACCAGACAGATCTGATTTTTGAGTCTCTATGCTGCCCTGCAGCTCAATAATGAATTTCTCCGGAAGGCCCCCCAATCCATCACCCTGACTAGCGTCTACCATAATAGGTTGTGTAGTACCCCACGTCAGAGGGATCTGTTTTTGTGAACAATTACGAGTCTTCTTTGACGTACTTGAGTAACCAACCCCGCTGGATGGTATCGTCATTGTTGGTCCAACCATTGCTTTCGTGGGTATGTTCTGTTATAGTCCTCTTCGGAAAGAACTCTGGACTCTTCACTTTTCCATTGAGTGGGTCGCTAGTCCATACGACGTCATGTTCAGCATCTGACAAGTCTCTTATAACTGGCAACGGCTCGGTCTCCCTCACCCACCAGACCCAGCCACTTGCCCTCCACCCCCGGGGGGCCTTGTGCAAAGGAAACGAATTTTCGCGCCAATTCTTGCGCCCCTGCAGCTGGGACTCGGCCCTTGAGACTTTTGTCACCGACAGAGAAGGGCCAGACCAGCAAAATTTTAGGCCCCCGAGTCAGACCGTTTGGGCGGCCATTGTTTATCAATGGCTTGGGTGGCTTGGAAGGGGGGGAAGGCCCCCCCCCCCCGGGGGGCGGGGGAAGGAGAAAACTGGGGTGGGGCAAAGCGCTGCCCTGTTCGCCCTCTGCGCCATGCGGAATCGCAAATCTTGAGTTCCTGGCACGCAGTACGCTGGTGCGAGCGCAGCTACTTTAAAGCATGCAAACCATATGGTGCCTATTGACTACATTCATGAAAACTAGCGTGGTTGAAAGTCAGTAGAGTCGATCAGGAAGTGAACATAGATCTGTAGTATGTTTATGTGACGATGACAGGGATATAAAGCACGGATAACACATCCACGACATTTGACGCAAACCAGACCTTTGGATAGTTCGTTTATAGCTATACGGCGGCTTGAAAAATGTTACAAATGCCATTTAGATCGCCGGAGGGCAAGAATCGTCTAGAAATGCGTAGCCCTCCGTCGCAGCAAAGACTGGCCACCGGCTCGCCAATGACAGTCATTCCGGGACCAAAGAGTTTGGCAAGGCAGCGGGCACTGGAGCAAGGCATCTCACCTGCACCATCCTTGTCTCAATTTGGAAGACCTACAGTGATGCAAAGGGCTGCTTCTACCATGGACATGGGTGAGCGTTTCATGGTCGCCATCAAGCGTCAACAGCAAGAGGCTGCCCTCCACAAGCGCGCCGCACCTGGTACATGGAGCATGGAGGACTGGCAGTACATGAGCGGCCTGAAAGGCGCGCACAGCGATAGAGTTGCAGTGCTCCAAGGTGGTGTCATGGTCCTGGGCGAGGACGGTCAGAGTGTGGAGATCATGACTGCGGGAGGATCAACCGAACGGTCGGGGGTAACTGTTCACAGCCGCGGAACATATTCTCTACCGGAGAATCTACCCCAACTTCTGGCTACCCCGCGTGGTCGAAGCAAGCGCTCAACGACCGTTCCGGAGACGCTGAGTTTGGATCGCCTCATGATTTGTACAACAGCAATGTGGCACCGCGCAAACAGCAGCACCGGTCCATCCGGTGACGATGCCATGGACGCGGATGACAATGACGGCGAAGTTCCAGAGGACGGAACAGACTGTGTGATAGGCGTAACGATGCCTTCAGGATTGGTGGTTCGGGCACCGCTGCAGCGAGTTATTTTGTCGCCATCAGTGCGCGATTCCTCGGTACCCATTGCGGTACCGTTCAAGGTTATCGGTCGGATGGACCTCTCGTTGCTCGATATCGGAGGGTCAGTTGTTGACTTTCAGATCTCCAGTGCTGGTAGCAGTGCAAGTGACTTGGTAGGACTGGCTCAAGGTCGGATTTTCCACATTGGGCTGCCGGCAGTTGCGGTGGATCTGAACTCGCCTACAGGTCCCGCATCGGGTCGGAAAGGTAAGAGCAAGGCATCAGCTGCGGCCATCACGGCCGATGCGGTGCCCGTGCTAGAGTGCACCCCTCTTGGAACCAGTCCGTCGGCGCAGACAACAGTGTCTGTGGGCCCATCACTGTATGTGTGGGAAGCGTTTCAAGACGACGATGGCGATTTTAAGGTGTGTCTCTTTGCAGCACACAGTGAGGATGATGTGGAAGAGAGTGAGTTCCGCACTGAGACCCTGAGCATCAATAGTGTATTGAAGCTGACGGGTATCCCGGGGTCAGTGAATGATGTGATCTTTAGCGAAGCAGACAGTGACGCGGGTGGTTTGGTCCAGGGATGTGCAGAAACATACGTGGACGTCCTCGTTGATATCGAGGGCGACGATCTCGCAGTGATGCGCCTGACCGCGCGCAGTAGTAACACAGAGGACGCAGACAAAGATGACACGCTCCTTGCGTCCGCACCGGTCGCGTCTGACGTGGTTATTCTCTCTCGGAGCCGCCTAAGAGCCATCGATTGGCAGGTTGGTCATACAAATCGCCGTCAAGCGTCGTCTGCGGAGATCCACACGGCCATAGGAACTGAATCCAGCCGGGATCAAACCCAGCTTCAGACCTGGGACATCACCGGCGGCACCTCTCTTCTTGACAATGCCTTTGGTCTGACTGCCGTGGACCGCACAGACGGTTCAAATCAAGGCTGTAGCGCTGTGGTGCTCGGAGGATCCGGCGGCCACCGTCTACAGGGATTCCTTTTCGACAAAACCACCGGGCAGGCCATCGCCTGTGGCCTGGCCCAGGAGCGCTTTCTACCCAGCCCAAGCCATGGTGCTGAGGGAAGCACCACTCTGCTTGTCTGCTTCGATGATGGCACTATCAGTCTCGCTAACTACGCTTCGATGGCGAGGGGCATCAATCAGCGTATGCTGCCGCAGATGGGAGTCCTGTCTGCGTCCTCAACGAGTCAAAAGGCAGCGCACTGCCAGGAGACGATGAGGGCCTATGTCGAAGGAAGCCATCTAAAGGACACAATCTCGCAATACGTAGCTGAGTCGCAATGGCCAGAAGTGCAGCGTTGGGCCAGTGAGCTTTTGCAGTACTTTCACGAATGGATGGCCATGGGTCAGTCGACAGACGGCATCAGTGACGAAGGCATGCTGAAATTTGCTAGAGAACTGCAAGAATTGGATACCGGCCGGAAACGCGGAGGACTGCCGGATCACGCTGTTGCGTGCGTTCTCCGCGAAGCAAGCCATCTGCTCCTGGACGAGAGTGCTCGTCATACGAGCCTTGACTCGAACACTGACGATCCCCTTCGCTACATTCTAGCTCTAGAGGCGCAGCTGAAACACAAAATCAGTGTCCATGCAGGCTACCTGGACTTCTTGATTCTGTTGTTGACTGAGACGGGAACTGGTGCAGATGGGACAGTTCTCCTACGCGACCGCCCTGCCGTGCTTTCTGCTCTGCGCACTGAAATTGGCAGTGACATTGAGCGTCTGTGGGCCGTGCTAAGCATTGTACGCCTTCACGGCGCTAGTGGTAGTATGCAGTATGAAGCGCAAACTTCGCAGCAGACGAACATTCACAGTGAGAGCGACTTGACTTTGCTCTACCTCACAGACTTTTTGAATGTATTGATCCACCAACTCTACTTTTCGGATAGCACCCTAGCTCTGAGTGTAGATCATATGCAGGAAGCATACGGAGAGCACCTGAGCGTAGGTGTTGACGTCCTGCTGAGCCATCTAGCGGACATCCAGACCCTGCGCAAAGTCAGCGAGGCCATGGCCGCAAACTCGGTCGCAATGGACAGTACTGGTGACCTGAGTGCTGCACGCTTTTCAGAATCTACTGCGTATACAACAACCTTAATGTGTGCAGCCAAGTGCGTTGATGTCTGGAGCGCTGCGGTCGGTTGCGTGCGTCAGGGTGAGGTAAGCGAAGTGGACGAAGGCACGATCATAGCAGGTAAGCTGCGCGACATCCAGAGGCAGCTGGACACTTTGTGCGGGCCCAGGGAGCGGGATATCATTGTACAACAGGAGCAGGCTTCCAATAATGACATGGTGGTGAACAGCAGCACATCGGGGGCCCAAGTGGCCACAGTTGCTTCCTCCACTGCCCTCAACGCAGGTGGTTACTCCGTCTCCTCTACCGCACGCTGGACGGAACCCATAGCTCCAATCATTGCCGAACTCACGGCGCTTCTGCGCACAGTGATACATCCACATGCCTCTGCCGAAGACCACGCACTAATCGCGGACTGTGGCATTGCTGCTCTTCACTTGGACAACAGGCGGCGCATGGTTCTTGCCGCCGGCAGTGCGGCTGCTGTCAACGAGGACCCCGGGCTTTCCATGGCTGCACTAGAGCATGCGGCGGCAGTAGAGGGCCTGTGCGCATGGTTCATGGGCCGCTGTGAGGAAGAAGTCGTTACTTGGCGTTCCCAGGTCGAACGCACTGCGATTACTGTGCTCCAAGCTGCATCCGTGCCGGACAGCCGATCCCAACGAACCGCCCCGGAGGCCCTAGCACGCAAGCTTGCAACGGAACTGGGTCAGTCTGCTATCCAAGCCCCCCGCGCCTGGCTCCTGGATCTCGCGGAAAGTGTAGCGGAGGCCTTCAATGCCTGGACGCAGGTCGTTGCAGTAGCAGATCGGAGGCACTGGCTTGGTCAGAACTGGCAGCGGACGCTGCTGAAAGTAGCAGTTGCAGCAGGTGAAGTGAGCCACCCGTGGCTCCACACACAGATTCTTGCGCAAGCGGTAGCGGCCGCACCCCCCAATAATATTGGTAGCTCAGCCGATAACGTCCGCGGTCTGGACAGCCGCTCATTGTCTCTGTGTGCAGAAGACCCGGAGAGCGCACTGCGTCACCTTGCCAGCCGCATGTCTGCGGTGGGCCAGGCGTTGATCAATGAATGTTTCTGGTACTTCCTCGATCGCGGTCGCCCAGGGATGCTATTCCACCAATTCTTGGCCAATTTTCAGGATGATCTACGGGAATGGCTTGCACAATTTGCAGGAGAGGGTGCCAGCATCAGTGAGGATGGGGTGGGGTCGCCGAACGCTTCGTCCGGTGGCGTAGACAGACGTCTGCTCTATGCTCTGGCCTGTATGCGCAGTGCCACACTGATCGGAGTACAGCCGTCAGCGGCAGATGCAAATGCCACAGAAAACGGTGGCTCTGATGTTGTCGGCAGTCACGACGTCCGCAAGCGCCAACAGTACCTGAGCCAGGCGCTAAACACGCTCACAGAAATGATTGAAGAAGACATTGCTCGTGGTGAGGGGCGAGAAGCCCAGGTACAACAGGAATTGGACAACCGTGGCCGTGACATCGACCCCTACGATCCTGAGCTTCAATCTCAGTTACCCTACGGTGGCAGTCTGGGTGCCATCAGCGACTATTTGTCACTCGCACGCCTTCTGCTTCGTGCCCAACGCGGGAACGGTGGCATCGGCCAGGCTGCCCTCCGCACATTTGAGCGTGGCAGCGAGGCTAGGCGGCTGATTGTTACTTCCACCGACGATGATACCCTTGTGACACTCCCTGACGCGCTTGCACCCGATCTCGGTCTCTCAGACGATGAAGCGACGACACTTGATTTCGAAATGCGCAGACGCCTTGAAATGGCAGCTTCGCAAGAGATGGCGCAGGGCACTCTGCGAGACATATTGCGGGTATTCCGCCTGTTGCGTGGAAGTGAAGATGGCACAGCGCGGGCACTAGACTTGGATGCTGGTGATGATGGAGCCATGGACGAGGGAGAGGAAAGTACTAATACTGACGGAGACACCAATCGTGCACTGACTCTGCGCATGCTCACTACTGAGGGTGACGATCAAAGCATCTGGAGCGCCGGGCACCTGGCACGGGTGTATGCTTTCATTGTCTATCGGAAATCCCAGCTTTGCGGTCAGCGAATGGCTGTCGTCCCTGCTGGAGCAGCGGACGCCGGCGGTGGCGACAGAGAGAGTGATGAGAACAGTTACGATCGCGTCGTAGAGGCCGCCGTGTTCGCGGCGTACGCCGCACACATTGTCTACGAAGGACGACTGACGGAAGAAGGACAGGAACTTACGCAGCAGGAGAAAATTCATGGCACCCATTTTGACCCACTTGTGCTCTGGCTGGTTGCCCTGTACTGCGATGCACTGCTGGGCGTTTTCTCTGCTGCAACATCGGCGGCCAAGGGCCGTGGCAAGGCTGCGGCATCATCAGTTGCAAGAAGTCAGTCCAAGAACGAGCCCTTGACATCACAGCTCTACCGCTACCTCCGCGGTTACGGTCGCGACTGCCTTGGACTGCTTGCGACAGGTGCAACAACAGCAGCAGGTAAACCTACCGCAGATACTCTCCGGGCGCTTAAAGCTTTGGATCTCCACAAGAGTCTCGGACCCGGCTCGTTTGCGGATGAGATGGATCGCTGGCGTAAGGAAACACTGACCAGCGCCCAGGCCAAGGTCTGGAAACAGTTCACGGAGACGCTTGCGCAGGCGCAGAAAATGTGAACACTGCCCCTGCATAGAGAGAATTTCAACATCTAGCCCATTAGAACTAAAACAACTATTGATAATATAATGTGGTACAAATATAGACTTGGTTACGGCCAAAACAATTCACTCCACAGAGGGTCGTGGTACGGTTTGACCCGCGCGGTCGTAGATGGTCACCCACGATTGTCTCAGTTTGCCGGTGCTACGTGTGCTAGAGAGCCCACCTAGACTGCGTTGGGACGATCGTAGGCCACCAGACCTCGCCGAGCCACCTTCATCGGATTCCACAGCGGGGGAAGGCGCGTCTGCGATGCCCGTCGTACCACCAACGGTGAATGTAGCAAAAGATGGTCGCTGCCCGTCAGCACTCGGTCCACCGCTGATGGGACTTTCCGCCGCCCCCGATGAGCCGAGGCTATGAGAAGTGGCGCTACTGTCCCGTGGACCGGTGACCTTAACACCAAGACCCACAGCTGCACCATCCTTGCTATGTTCTGTAACAGTACCAATTGCACTATCATGCTCAAGATCGAGCAACAGTTCCGCCTGTCGCACACACAGCGGCATGTGATGGATTTCTGGTCCACTTGTGACCAAATTGCTGACAAGTTGCTGCTCGTGGCGGGCCTCGGTGATAATGGCTTGCAGCTGCAAATCACCGCAATTGGGTGCACCATGGAGTGCCTCCCGCAAGACGCGTGTGTTGGCGGGGATCGGATAGTAAATTATTGGGTGCGGAATGTCACCCTTGCGCACAAAAGTTGACCGTAGGAAATTCTTCAGCCCCACCGGTGTAACTCCGACACAGAGTACCCAGCGGCTGCCCTTGTTGGTCAGTTTTAGCACGTCGGTAACAGTGTGGCCCCTGAGCATCATGTCCAGGCCCGTCTCCTGAATCTGCTGCATTTGCGCATTTAGAATGAATGTTTCACTTTGGTTTGCTTTCATCGAACCCTTGTGGCGTTTGTCGTGGCCGTGACTGGTACCGGTACCGCTGGCTCGGGCACCCTTGCGATCTCCAGATTTGGATGACCGCGGCTGGTTGGCGGAATGCAGTGCTACCACAGAGTAATCGAAAACCAACCCTTGCATCTTCAGACTCAACATCTCCTCCTGGGACATCATCGCAACTTCGGGGTTCATCTTGAAGCTGTCCCTGTAGGTGGCGTCTTGATTGATGCCATTGACTTTGCTATTCTTGCCCTTGACAGTGCTCATCATGGCCCGGTCTGCCATGGCCGCAGCGCCACCCATGCTCAAAGTGGGTGAGTCCAAAATGTTGCCTGCACTGGCCTTGCGCGGCGTCAGGCGCAAACCTGACGAACCTCCACCAGACAAAGATGTCCCGCTCCCTCTTTCAGCCAGCGAAGAGAGGTGCAACGATGTGAAGGCATTGCGCAGGCGTGCTCTGGTGCCCTGCCGAGCCACGGGTCGGCAGGCGCCGGGAACTGGATTGTAGAGGACATCTTCCGCGACTTGCCGGTCGTAGCCTTCGGGTAGTGCCTCGCGCCAGGGCACTGTAGAGAAATGAGTCGGAAAGTATCGCACCAGCTCCGACGCCACATACTGCGCGAGCGGGCCCATAAGGAACACTGGCGGGCGCTTTGTGGCCCTGTCCTCACCAATTGTTGTATCATAAACTGGACCGGTAACGACGGGGTGGTACGTGGGCACCCAGCCGTGCAGGCGCATAAACAGTTCCAGTTCTTCCGGACTAACCTTGGTGCCATGCCGGCTTGTGCGCTTTTTGTTCTTGGCTTTGTTAGAGCCGCTGGTCGATCCTGTGCTGAAGAGCCTGCTCAGGTGCTTACTCAAAGATGGTCCACGAGGCACACTACGAGCCTGGGAAATGTGAACGGCCTCCGGACGTCGGCCAGTGCCAATGTTTTGGTTGATGGTAGCTGTGCGCTGCCGATCGACTGATCTACTGCGCTTGGAACTAGCACGGCTTTGCATGCGTGCTTCGCTGGCACCAGATCTGGCCACGTCCTCGTCGTTTGACATCAAATTGTCCGCACTATCATCTGCCATAAGCGTGGTGTTATTTGTTCCGTCACTGGGCACGATCGCGTTGCACTGCGGTTCCGCCGTTTTGGTATTGTGCAGCGACGTCAATCCATAAATTCCGTGCAAAAACGCTTCCGCCAACACCGTCTCAGGGCTCTGTCCCATGGCTCTACTGATCAAATAGATATCGCGCAGACGCTTGCGCTCGTAATCCTCACGAAGCATCAGGGACGGTATGAGACCCGAACGCTCTGTTCGTTCATTGCGCGCCATCCAAAAGCCTGCGTTTGGATTCGCGTCTGTGACGTGCAGAATATCACCCATGCTGAAAGGCAGCATACGGGAAACTCCGTCTCCTGGAGGAATCGACAGTTGGCCCTCGCTGGACCTAGTGCTACCGTGTCCACTGCCGCCGTTGCTAACAACACCATTTGCCTTGCCGCCATGTGCTCCCGCGGTGAAGGCACTACTCCGAAAGATAAGCTCCGAAGGTGCGTCCTCTGGGTCATAATTATACAGAGCCCGCACCACAAAGAGCTGTTCGTGTCCGCGGTGATGTACCAACGACGTCCGACGTGAATCCCCTGGACCAGGCTTCGTCAACGATACTCTAAGAGAACTGCGTGTCTCACCACCATTGTGTTGTACCTGCTTGTTTTCAACACTCGCGTCCCGCCCAAGTAATGCATTGCTCTCAGCCATGACATGGTCTAGAACAGCCTGGGGCTTCTTTGACGGAATCAGTGCACCCGGAGCTCCACGCATCTTCTGGACGACGTGCTCGTCCTTTCCAACCTGAGATGCGCGCAAAGGGTTCACCACAGTGCTCTGCAATACACTGGAGCCCGAACTTCGGGGAAATGAAACGCCTTCGGTGCCACTAGGAGTTCCTGATGGCGGGATACCATGGTCTCCTCTGATCAGTGCGTCAGTGGGGTCGTCTACGAGTGAATATGCCGGCGGTCCGTTTAAATCCCCGAGTTCGGACAGAGAGCCTGCAGATCCACGGCTGTGCTTGTTGACGGTCTGCTTGGTGAGGGATTTGAGCTTCTCACTGAACCACGTATCGCACCAGGAAACTCGCTCAGCCATGCGCACCCGCAGGTAACACATTTCAAAGAACGCTATTTCTGCCTCTGGGTTCTCGTCCATGGCGATCGTGACAGGTACGACCGATTCGTACTTCTCTACTTCACCCATGATGATCCTTCTCAATTTCTCTCCACACTCCTTCAATGGATCCATCCTTGCTATATTTTTGGCCTCGAAATGTACGTCACCAACGCTGAGCACCCGCAGACCGCGTCTTAGTCCAGCCATGTGTGCCTCTGATCCCCGTTGGACACGACTCACATATACACGTCCAGCGTAGAACGGGCCAGAGACAAGAGAGATTCCCAGCCCTGCATTCTTGTCCCGATTAACCTTGATCACTCTGTAGTCCCCTCGCAGGTCGGACGGTAACCTCTGGCGTTCCAGATTTCGACGGTGGCTCTCTGCGCCGGGGTAACGTGATTGAATCTCATCAACGTCGATTTTCTTGGCTTTGCGAGTCAACGGTTGGTTAGTACGTCCAAGAGCAGCATAAGCTTGAGCACTGAGCACTCCGAGACCCGAGCTCTTGGTCTCGCTATGCGAATTCACTTCCGCCATGTTCAATATGTTCCCGGGTGTGGCTTACTGAAGTTTCAGAATGGCTACCATCTTGTGCCTCTTTCCACTTCAAGGTGTATCTTTTCATGAACACATCATGCTGTTTATTTGTGTTTTCTTTTTTCGAACAGTATGGACAGACTCATGGACAAACTCCGACTGGCACAACTATAAACTACGGCGAAGTCCTAACCACTACACTTTTGGGCGTTGCCACCCCGAAAGTCTTCTATTTTCTACAGATAAATAGCACTTTAGAAGAATCAGATTTAAGAACAATGATTCTTGTCATTTTCGGAGTTTAGCGCAGCAGTGCAAGCTCATGTCTTTATGTAAAGTCGTTTGCAAACCCGCCATCGAAAGCAGGCGCCAGACGGCCATGCATCACCCGATCCAAAAAAGGCTGTTGGGGAAGGTTGGGACCCAGCTCCGAACTCTCACAGTGGTAGACCCGGCAGCGATGGGGCGTGGAGATTGGCCTTTGGCACGCGGCCCGCCCGACCCCCTTTTTCCCCGGGGAAGAGGGAGAGGGGGGGGCGTGGAGAGTTGGGACTCCGCTTCCTCGCCTCGGTGGTTGTTGAGTACGGGAAGTTTGTCTTGGGTTGGGAAGGGGAACCTTCGGCCACAGTGGAAGATTGATCTGGCTCCTGGGCCCTCCCTCCCGCCCAGGCCGGAGAAACGATGTCGCGCCCATCTCTTCTTGTCCCGCTCGTCACCTCCTCTCCGCTTTTTTTCCTTGTAATTTTCGTTCTTTTCTCGTTAATGGTGGGGTACATTTTCTATCGGGGCCCAAGTCCTGGTCGTGAGGATCTTTCCGTTTCTTTCTCCTCCTTGCCCCGCGCTCCATCGGAAAAGCCTCACAGAGTCCAAACTTCGCTCGCAGGCCCCCCCCCCCCGCGGGGGAGGGGGGCTCCTGAGTCAAGCTCCAACGCTCCGGGAAGGGGGGCCTCTTTTTTCCAGCCTTTTATTCTTTTTCCTGGTTTCTCCTTTGGCCCTCGACCACCCCATTGGCCCGCCTTCAAGGCGGGTGTTCAAAATGGTGTGGGGTTGGGGGATCAAAAACAAGCAAAATCAGGCGCGTGGCGGTCATGCGCGCAGCAGATCATCTATAGTGCGTGACCAACAACGACGCCAACCTCTCCATCATCTTTGGTGGCTAGCCATCGACAGTGATTGCTGTGCTTAGGAGAGTCGATTCCGTCCGTGCAAAAACTTTAGGTGTCCTTGGTGGCGGTCGATGACGATGATGAAGAAGAAGACGACGTATGTGATGATGAAGACGACGGTTGTACCATTCCGGTCTGCTTTTGCCACAGCAAAGACAGTCGGCTTAGGTGTGCCAGCGCAGCAGGCTTGGCGAGAGCGAAACTCTCATACCACCACCACCGACTGTAGTCCCTGTGGCGCCGCATGCCGGCATTAAGGAAATCGCGGTAGTATTCGGCCAGCGCTTCTTCGACGGCCTCCTTACCGTACGCTTTGTGTTTGGCCATCACTCGGGCCTTACCCTCCGCAAAGGAAGAGTTGTTCTCGGCCCAGAACCGGAAATGTGCCTCCTGCAGACTCTCACGCTTTTCGCGGTACCGGCGTTCGGCGGCTGTTTCGTCTGAGGGTCGGTCAAAGACTTTGAACCGCATTCGACTCAGCGGATCCGGGGGCCCAATGTATCCGCCTTCGACCTCATGGTAGGATGCTTGGGTGTACTGCATTGAGTCTTCTTTGGGATCGTTGTTCTGTTTACTTTGATCTGAACCAATATGACTACTTTTTGCGCTGCTCTTATTTGCTGATTTACCGCTCAGGCATCGACTGAACCACAGAGGAGCAACACTATTCCACCTGCAGCATTGCGCAGTGATTTTGCCGAATTGAACTTTGTCGTGTATCATAATATTTCATTTGTAATTTACAAAATGTTATGTTTGAATCGAAATTGCATGAACCGCGCCATACCTAGTCGCAAACACGCGAGCTCACTCTCGTGGTACTATGGTCCCACGGAGGTACAACCTTGATGCCAGTAACACTGCGCCTAAACTTCAGGCATTCTTGTACAAAACTATATCTATGGAAATGTAGAAACTGAAATAGAACTCAATAATAAAGAATCGGACCAAAACGTGAAAACAAGAGGCCGCTTTGACACGTGAACGGTCCCGTTCCGCTGCAGCGAGTCTGTGATCTGAGCTCGAAAGTCCCTCCCCACCCACTGGACAGTTCGATGCGGCCGTTCTAGACAGACCTGAGGAGGGGGTCATAAAATTGAATGCAAAAATGACGGTTTATTCAGTTCTGTTCGACACAATAACTGTGCATGTCATCTCCATTTGGATGCCTTGATTGTGGGCACTGAAGATGACGACTAGTGTCCCGGCCAGTGGACTTAGGAAGAGTACTGGAAAATCTCCTGTTTGCCATAGAAGTCAGGCTTTCGTCCCGAGAGTGTTAGCACTTTGACGAACATGTCCTGGAACCAATCGCTTTTCTTGGAGACGAACGCAAACAGTTGAGCCTGGAACGTCGGTTGGTACCGACGCTTCGGATATCTGGCAGTCACGGCATGCAGCAAGTCGTCCACAATGATTTGGGGTTGTGCGGCACCCTGAATCACACGATTCTGGAACTTTGTCACCGCCGCTTGGAACCAATCGTCCCCTCCATACGCTGCCTTAATCTCTGGATCTGCTGCATTCCACATGTTTTCCAGCATGACCTGTTGGGCACCATGCACAAGGTTGGTGGCCGCTGCACCGGGCTCAATACAGCACACACCAATCCCGTAACCCCACATCTCGCGGCGCAAGCTGTCCGTGAAGCCAACAACTGCGAACTTTGAACCATTGTAGCTGCCGAATCCATTCACGCCGAATCGCCCAGCAATGGATGCAATATTCACGATACGCGGGTACTGTCCAGCCACCGCCGCTTTCTTAAGCAGTGGGATCATGGCCTTAGCCACTCTAACGGTACCAAGATAGTTGACCTGCATCTGGCGCTCGTATACCGCAAGGGGAGTGAATTCATTCATCCAGCCAATCATGATGCCTGCGTTGTTGACCACAGCGTGGACGCCTGTATCACCAACGATCTTCGCGATCTCAACCTGCCAGGCATCGATATCCTCTTGTTTAGTGACGTCAACCTTAAAGGCCTTCAGGCCAGGGCATTCCTTCATGAGTGTCTCCGCAGCCTCCTGAGAGAGGCAGCCACAGATCACACGGAAGCCTTTGGCATGGAGCTGTTTGGACAACATGTTGCCGAAACCCGTGTCGCAGCCAGTGATCACGACGTAGCGGTTAGAGTAAGAGGTGGCCGGCAGGGTCATCTTGGGTACCACGTACTTACTGTAAAGGTAGCGCAGGGCTAGAAGGCCACACACACTATAGCCGATGGTGCGGCGGTTCACCGAAACGGAAGACGTAGCGCTCATTCTGGTCCTGATTCGTTTCCTCGAATGTTCGTTTCCTTATAGAGGGCCGATCGAGTTGCTGAGTATCCATGCATGGACAGTCCGACCACTTATTTACTACAGCTGACTTGATAACATTAAGGCTGGGCTTCAAGAATTCCTCAAGTAGCCTTCAGGCCAGTTTTGTCCCATCTTGCGTACCTCAAGACTTTCCCATCCGCCACTGACAAGAAGGGCGCGTATGAGTGAGTCAAGGTTAACGGAGAGCCACCAAAAATCATCACTTGTGACCGACCCTCCCACACTAGGAATAATGAGTAAACCCCCCCCCCCCCGCGGGCCATTGGGTTCTTTTGCGAAATATTAAACGGGACCCCGTTCCCTCAGCAGGCAACAAGAGCCGCCTACCCAAGTCTTCTTCTCGTTACACAGACTCATCGCCTTCGTGGGGCGGAGAACAGACACTTGCGATAAAAGTGGCTTTCCTTTGGGCCGCCGGCCGCCGTCCTGCTTAGGATAAAAGCCTGTTGCCACTTCGTGCACGAGTCGAACACGGGAGGGCAGATGGGTTCCTATGGTTCACAATCGATTATAACACAGAACGATATAACAATGATACCCGGAGGCAGGGAAGAAAATGACGACAAGAGGAAAACAATGGAACTAAATAACACAACGAACACACTAGGATCGATTCCAGCTATCGGACAGAATAAAAAACATTCGCGGCAAAAAAAAAAAAAAGAAAAAGGAAACGACCCCACCTGACAGCCCAACCCTCTGCGGCTAAAGCTCCCCGGCCCTCCTCCCGCTCTTCCCCCGGGAGGGGAGTAGGCATGAAGGAGTGATGGGATGAAAGCACGGCCGTAGTTAGCGCAATGGTGTTGACCTAACACGCCCACGCAAAACTGTGCACATACTGGTAGCTGCGACGAGATTAGAAAAGGGACAGATCGAAAAGGACGCAACACGCACAGCACAAAGCACAGCAAAGGACCTCTCTGTGTGTACGTCCGATTACGCGAAACAATGAAATTTTTTGCAATTCGCCTGGACACTGCGCAAGACAGTGCACCACTTGGTCGCGGGCACGGCCGCAATTGAGGTGCCAAGGACAATGTAAACTGAGTGCGCATCCGAAATCACCCTCTGGCCCTATGCAAGTTGCCATACTACAGGTAGCGCTACCCAACCCACATTGCTTGATCGAAAATTTGTTGTAACTCCAACTGGACAAATTGCGGCCAAACCTTTGCCCACTTGGAAATGGATGGAGGATAGCAATGAAATCCAGTATGGGTGGTTGTCCTTTGTGTTTTCTACCGCGAAGCACTTCGGGTGCGTTGATTTATCGGTGAGGAGTGCTAGCTCTCTACTTCCGTCCGTGAATGTGTCGTGGCGTTTGCAGGGTGTAGCACCGGTATTGGACAACTACACCTCCATCCATTTTAATCTCCTTTGCTGGCCCCCGCCTTGTTCCCTCGTTAATCTTCCGAATCTGCAGACCAACGCACAAAAATAGTAACACCCAGACTTGGGCAACGACGCTATGAGATGAAGGAATGTGGAAGGTTTCCGCCTATGGTGACCTACCTCCCTGGGCTATCTTCACTGTGTGCGGGGAGGCTGCCATAAGAGAGTCACCAGCTCCAGAGAGATGTCATCAAATCGATAGCCTAGGGCGAAACCAGGGCACGAGGAACTCTTCCATACGTGTACACGAATGGCCATGAAGAAACATCAGGAGATGAATCTCGTTTGCGTCGGCTGGTACTCTATAAATGGAACTCAGCAGCGCTAAAGGGGCGCCTGCCTATCAGAATGTACACAACAAGCGACGCCCAATGGCAACGGAGTCAAACACATCCATTATCGCCTAAACTGTACAATCGCCTATGGTTGGATTCGAATGAAGGAGCATGCTACAAACTTGCCATGGAACTGAGAAAGACAATGCACTTTCATCAACTTGGGTGCGCGGCCGCTGTTCTCAATTTTCGTGCTCTGAGGTTTGAAATTCCGATAAACGCTAGCGGTATAGTGATTTGACTTACAAGAACCAAGTGCATTCACAGGTTAGAGACTACTTATGCATTTTTCTCCCAATGCCCATGAGGCAGATCAGCCTGGTCTAATGATGGCATCGACGTGGGTGAGAACAGATCACATACCCTACCATCCCATACTGCGTATACGTGTAGATGCCCGGACGATGTCAATGGATCCCCGCTTGCAACTAAGGTATGGAGGGGACGGGGTGCTCATTATCACTTGGTGATAGTTTTTGGCCTGATCTTGCATTGTTTTGAAACCTGTACATTTGCCTCTTATCTCAAACCTGCAACAGAGAGCACCACGGTGCAGAAACAGCACCTCAGCCGTTGTTTCTACCTGAGAAATCACATTCGGTGCCACCGGTACCAAAATATACAGTTGTGCCACGACTTACCGCACACTGACCTCTTTGAGGTTTGGCTGTTCGATAAAAAATTTGCTCCCGCCTGCGCTGTGAACAGTCTCAAAACCAGTGTTTCCATTAACCTACCACCACCAATGAGCGAGAATGGCACATTGAGGGATACACACACACGCCGGCATTTGCGTGGCATTTCCAGTTGTGCGTACTGTGCTTCGAAGCCTCGGTAGTTCTACGCACGAACGTCACCGCAATCCTTGGGTGGTACGCCAATCCGGACAGCAATGACAAAGCCTAAGTCGTTAGCAGACCGCGGCCAGAGCGAATTGTATGCTGGACAAGTGCGCAACACTGCCGGCGAATACAAAGAGCACCCACAGTAAATCTCAGTGATCCTTGATTCATCGGGGGTCTCTTTTTATGGCTTGAACATAATCTGAGAGACCCGGCCGGCGGGGTGCCTTGCTCCCATGCCATCTTTTTCCGATTCTCTATTTGCAACATGGACACAATACATTCAGATGTGGTCCACGAACGCAGCAAGGGATGTAGTAACCCATGGGGCGAGGCTATAGTGTTTGTATCACTACGGTACTTTCTGGTGTGCGGCAACAACTTTTCCTACCTTCAACTGTGATCTTGAAATGAAACGGATAATGCTGAAAATGCGTTGCGCACTCCGTATAAGTGCCCAGCATGTATTACTAGATGTCCTTTTAGCAGTAGGTACCTATGAGCGGATGAAACGGACCATCTGTGTACACTAAGATGGTAAAGCACGTACCGCATACCGAGGACCGCTCAGGAGGTTCGATGCAGGAGAGTCGTGATACAGGTCCTTTGTGTTCATCTCATTTTGCGATGCGCCCTTATAACGGCTCAGCTTAGACCGCATTCCATGCGGGTCACCGCTGAGATGGATGACAACCATGTATCTTACTGCAGTACAGCTTGGTCTGGGCCTTCTCTCAGAAAATCTTTTTGCCTTACGCATGCAAAGCCACACTTGCTAGCCCAATCTCTACTTAAGGCACCACAGAAACCGACCAACCAAAGCCATGGAAAATTTGAGAAAACGGGGCGTGTTGTTCTCACCCCACCTTGCAAGCTCGCGTTCTGCCGCCAAAACAGTCGGCTACGCTCCACGCAGTGGGTATAGCCTCTGACGGGGGAGAGAAACAGAGGGAGATGGATACCCGCCCTCACACCCGCCAGCGGGGGAGGAGGGAGAGAGCAACAGGCCCCCCCCCCCGGGGGGGAGGGGGGTTGGCACACAGAAGGGGAGGGTTGAATTTCTCCATAGAAACCAAAACCCGTGCTCCGCACCCACTGCCCCGGTACTTTGACTACTGAAACCGGAGGACGACTCCAGTCCACAGCTTCCCTCCTCACCCCTCTTCCTGGGGAGCGGTGGTGCGGACAAGCCGTCCCGCACCGGGGGAGAGAACGAAAGACAGGCACGGGAAAGGCTGGGAGCTGGGAAAGGGCGGCGGGGGAGGGGGCCTTGGGAAGGGAATTCCGAGCAACACCGGGGGAAAAGGAAGGGAACAAGCAGGGGAGGGGGGCGTTGCTCACTATCTGTTGATTGCGTTCCCGGAGAATCACATAGTTAGTACCGATCCTGCGGGCTAGTTGGTTCTTCATGGGGATGGGAGGTGTGCGGTCACTGAGGCGATTGCGCACGGGGCTGTGCGCACGATTCTGTGCACTTCCAAAGAGGCAAAACAGAGTGGTCCACCCGTCTTTCTAATCAGACATCGCCTCATGTGCCATTGGTTATGCATGTTTCTGCTTTAAGTAACTAGTAATGATGTTCAACATAAGCAGAACACGAGGATGCAAACCTGGACTGGTGAGATTCCGAAGCAAACCTTCATCAGCGATGCGACACGCAAAAGCTATTTCGCTGCACCTATCGCAGCAATCAAAACAGGTATTCAAAGCAGTGTTTAAATTTGGCTGTGAAGGGAATGACACAGGACTGTAATACACGTATACATTGATACCAGTGCTGAACTAAAGAAAACTCGAATTGTAGGGGGTGAGATCCATTAGTGTATTTTCAGGAAACAGATACGAGTATCTCATAAATCCTTCGTTGGGATGATGTATTGATTGCCATATCAACAAAGGATTCCGTCTTGAGCGAAGCAAGTGGACAGTGGATCTGCGGGGAACGACCAGCGCAAACGAGCAGAGCCAACACAAAATAACGGAAGATGAGGGAGTTGACGCCACAGGCTCAGGTTTTCCGCATTTCGGAGGAGAATATCCGGGACTCTAAATCCCAACAATTGCACGTCAGCAATGCCTCCAATGCCACTGAACAAAGCGTTCAGAACGCTAGAGAAGAGGTTGTTCACAGTTTACAGATGGCTGGCCAGCGGAGCAGCAACAATCGGCGCCGCCGCAGTGCCACCGTAAGTGCAGGTCAACCACCAACCCTCATCCCAACCACTCCCAGGAGCATGGAAAAGGAGACCAAGGTACAGAATAAGCAGAGCGTCGCCGTAGCCGCCATTGTGTCACCGAGAATGCACCATGCGCAGCAGTCTCCACGACAGAATCCAAAGATAGCATACGGGTCGCCTGCACCACAGGAAGCCCAAACGAATTCTCCATCCTCCTTGCTGGCCCAAGCACCGAGGAAGGGCCGTGCAAGGGCCAGCACCGTGAACAGTCTTAAAGCGCCCAGATTGAGTGATCTGAATTGTCCGGAGGGGCCTACTGGTCTTGGATCTAACCGTCTTCCTGGTGGCAGCAATAGTGCAAGAGTTCCAAATTTGTTCAGTCGTCTCGGGACCCGTAGCCGGAGCAATTCCGCCAACCGCAGCTCCGCCATTGGTGCCGCAGTGGCAACGGCAATCGACTTTGATGGCCTAGCCACACGCCAGGCTCTAACTGCAGAAGGGACGCTCCCGCTGGAAGATGTTCCTGCAGTAGATCCCAATGACGCTGAGGTCTACCTCCATACAATGCACCCCTCACACAAAGCAGTATTGAAGCGCCTTGGTCTAACCAAGATTGAACTGCTTACGGGCGCCCCAGTCGGACCAGTACAACCGCAAAAGAAAGGCCGCAGTCGATCTTTCTCTCTCACCGGGCGATCAAACTCCGGTACACCGGCTGAGATTGCGGCAATGCTGCAGGCATCACCACCGATTTCCCTCTCTGAGCATGCCGTATTTGGCAAGCCACTCACAGCCATCAGCGTTGACAGTGAGGCCGAACGCACAAACTCAGGGCGCAGTCTACTGTCACTAACGCAAGATCAGTGTCCCGTTTTCTTCTCAAAGCTTGTTGCTTTCATTAAGGCGAACGGCATGAAAAGTGAAGGACTATTCCGTCTCTCCGGATCGATCACTCGCATCAAGGCGATTAAGAGTCAATTTGATAGTGGTGACTACACACTGGATAAAGATGTCGTCCAACCCCACGACGCAACAGGGACCCTGAAGATGTGGTTGCGAGAGATGCCGGAACCTCTGCTGGGATCAGAGGCCCGCCTGGCTTGGCTGGCAGCCGGCCGATTACAGGAGAAGAGCTCACGGCTGGCCGCCTATCGTTCACTGCTGTCTCTCCTGCCGATCTGTCATTTGGACGTGCTCTATGTACTGCTGGAATTAATGGAGTACACCGCAGCACACCAGGGTACGAAGATGACAGGGTACAATCTAGCGGTCTGTATGGCACCCAACATTCTTAGAGGCACAGATGGCATTTCTATAGAAGTACCAAAAACAAGCAAGGGCGAGACTGTCATGGACCGGACTATGGACGAGGGTGCCGCAACAGTTCAGGTTGTTCAGGAACTAATCGAAAACCGTGTTTTCCTCTACCAGGTCGAGCAGAGCAGTCTCATTTGGCTGTCAAATCAACTGGACAAGGCCAAGCTGATGGATGGGTCTGGCTTCAGTCCCAGGCCTCTCGATGGAACTGATGGCTCGAAAATACGAAAGAGCATAGCATAAGCGCCAGTAGAGTTCCACTATCCGGAAGAAATTGTACATATCAATAACAGCAAAAACCACTCTTCTTGTTGTCGCTGCACTGGCATATTAAGCCATAAGATCATAATGGCTGCCACTCATATTTGTTTCTTTATCAATACATGTGCCCATTTTGAGTATGATGTGTTCTGCAATTTAAATGTTCCGATAGTTCGGAGATATGAAGTTACTTACGTTGTAAAAGGCAACACTGCCAGCATTGACTACGGCCATGAGCATGGGCACAGGACCTTGAGGCCCAACTGCCTGCCCTTCCTCACTTGTCTTCAGATACTCTACCGAGCTCAATTTCTGTAACATTTCGGTCCAATCCGGGCTCTCCTCATAAATCGACGTCCATACTTTGGCCACCGGAAGAGTGCCGGAACCGCGCCGAAATGGAGTACTGCCCTTCGTGCCAACGGGCCAAATACTGAAGCACAGTCCTTGAAAGACATTGCGCTGCCGCCATTCGTTGTCATTGGTGACATCACCATCATCAATACTTCCCCTACTGGATGACCGATCTTGTAGCTGTCGCAGCGGAGTCAACTCCCGCTGTGGTGCCCGACGAATGTAGAACCCGATCCGTTTCAAATGTTTATACGTCTGATATTCTGCAAAAGTTGGCAAACGCTGGTCCAGGAGCATGGTCCACCGTGCTTTGGCCGCCTCGTCCGCACCGGCAGCACGAATCCCAGCCCGCACCCCTTCTTCGCTATTGCCATACTCACGCGCAGTGTCGTGTGCCTGCCTCTGGCCTGGTATATGCCGCTCGGTGTTTAAAAAGCGCGCCCGCGCCTCACTTTCGCTCAGTATGCGGCGGCGAAAGCCAATGCCAGGTGGCACGCGCTTGCTTCTCTCTGCACCAGTGGTGCTACCGCTCTTGCTGACACCACCACGATTGCTAGCATTACCATCCGTGGCGGTGGACGATGCGGCCGCAGCATCACAGGTATCATTCGCCGTCGAGACAATTGTGCTTGAACGGCAAACCGCAGCTGTCGGTGAATGGCTGGTTGCTCGAGGCTTGGTATTCTCAGACCGCTGTTGCGGGTCAGCAGATCGTTCGGTGTTGATGCTGGTACTGCCAGAGCTTTCCTCTGTTGCTGAGATGGGTGCCACTGCGGGCTTTTCTTCGTAGGGTTTCTCCTGCCCCGGAACCATAGGTGACAATCCGACGATCGACGGGTTCAAGGATTCCTTAATTTGTGGAGTGTAAACAATCTCTAAACAACCCCGATCAAGCAAATACAACGCTTCTTCGGCGTAGAGATACCGCCATCCCGTGGGTCCAGTGAATCCTAGCGACTGGTGGTGCGGTCCGCGTCCACGGTTGAGCAAAACAAGGTTTGAATGGCCGTCCCAGAGAGCCTGGCTCATCTGCGGTGGGCGGGATCCTTTGGTGAAGAGCAATGTCGCAATACGATCCCGCAATTCGGCCTGAATTCGCTGGCTCTGTTGCACTGAGCCGTCCGGATCATTGAACTTGGGCCCGCCGGCCCCCGGGTTCTCTTCTTCCAACAACAGCCATTTCTCTGAAGCGTCGCCTCCTGCAGTAGGTTCGTTATCCTCGTCGGAAACTACAGCAGTAACCTCATCATCCTCATTCTTTGGTATTTTAGTGGGCAGTTCATTTGCCTGCGCTGCACGCTTCCGCTTCTTTCCCATGACTTGCTCGTCAAAAATTCATGTGTCGCCCTCCACGATGGCAAGCAAGCCTTCACATGGTCCACAAGCCAATGGTAAAAAGGGCCCTGTTCTAAGCCACTGCCGTCTTTCCATCCTTGGTTCCAATAGGCACAGTATCCCGACAGAAATACCCCAGGCCAGGCCGGTGACAAGGGGTACACTTGGGTGCTTAAACAAGTCCGACAAACTACCTCCATGCTGAGCAGGCCGGCCACCTTGGCCCTACGCACCCGCTCTGGGTTTCCCTCAATACCGGTGGGAGGGAGGGGCACAAACTGGACTCCCTTTGCGAGCGAGCATAACATATACGGCCATATTAATACTTGCAGGCAACGTTGCAGCGAAAGTCACCTGCAATTCCAAAAGGCTGAGGTCCCCGGTTTTGGCGGGGAAGGCGGTCACAGGCGTGCGTGCAAATGCGACGTTTCGTAGCCGAGGGGCTCTTCACGGCAACTCTGGAACCCCCGGTCGCTTACAACCGAAAAGGGGGATACCTACACCTGCAGAACCATAGTCAGCTAACGATATAGCGAATGTACGATAGTCGATGGCGAAGATGCAAAATATTAGGAAGTCCGTATATGTGCAGAAAAGTTGGCCGGATCGGGGTACCAAGCACGGCGGTGCGCGTTACGGGGCCACACGCACCGCGAACTATACGAGGGAGCAGGAAAAAATCGGGGCAATTTTGTGCGAAGAAAAAGCGATGACATTATTGCGACCAGTCCAGTGACAGTGCTACACAATCCTGCCGTTGTACGAAATTCCTGCCAGAATTATGGCGTACAGGCGGGACGTATTGGTAGAGTACCATTTGTAACACGTACGGATGATAGATTGTTACCATCCGTACAACACCACATCCAGCTGGGAAATTGAACCAACACTTACAACCATAAAAGTCACACATCACACCGAGCACCCGCAGCAGAAACCACAGTACAGGTGCGTCCTTATTTCCTTAGGAGATGTATACCACCGGTTCGGAAGCATACTATACATGCATGTACACGAGATATATCCACCCTGTCATCTAGCGAACTTTGAAAAAAACTTCAACCGTCAAAGCGCCTCCCGAACCGGAACCTTAACATCTCACTACTGAATAGTCTTGGATTTTCCGTTGGTGGTGGATCCGCAGCGTGCACATCTGTCCCAGATCAAAACACACCATCACCATGGTTCATATTTTCTTGACAGGTATGCGGCTTTGGGGTTAGGGTTGAGGGTTCGGAGGCGAGAGAAGATTTTGAGGTCACTCAGTCTTCAAGAGAATCACTTCTGAAAAGGACGACAGCTGATCATGCTGTCCATAAGGGCACGCCTTCCGAACACCTTCGGTCGCCCACTTGTCCATGTTCTTGTAGTGTATGGGTTGTGTGCCAATGGGGTAGAAGTCACAGTCAAGACTCACAGATTGCGATACAGAGCAAGACGGCAAGCGCGTAGATAAAAGTCTCTGTCTCTGCGCGCAACAGTCCTGCGATCATCCTGCCGTGCACCGAGAAAAGCCTTTCGAAAAGTAGAGAGGAAGAAAAGTAATGAGCAATATGCCAACACCTTCAGTACCGTTTAGTGCATCACAGCCGGAGCCTGCACACAGAAAGCTCCTATCATCTCTGCCTGTTACATCCGAAGATGTCACTAAAGAAATCTGTACCAAAGTCGAAGACGTGCGTGGAGGTTTGTATGATCTCCAGGGCAGAATCGGCGAAACTCGAGACCTTCTGTCGATATTTGCTCAGAAGAACGAGAGCACCGTAACAGTGAACACTGCCAACGAAGCGCTGAAAAGCCTGGACAACCTGGTTGGGCGTTACCATATGGATTTGCTGGTTGTGGAACGGGACTTTACAGAAATTTTGTCGCGGGAAATATCAGATTCGCAGATGACTTCCATGCACCAGGTCCAGACCAATCCCACCCGGGCCTCGACAGCGACGGTGGTGCAGGGCATGGTTGCAGGAGTGGGAGAACAAAAGCTCGCAAACGCGGATCCTGCTTACGATGAAGTGAAATACCCAAACATTGGCTCCTTACCGTCTCCGGAGCAAATGGTCGAACGACTGTTGTGGTGGTTTTCCTGTAGGCGAGTTGAGGATGCAGTGGATACTTTGCAGTCGCTACGGGATCTCCTGGACACGGTGGCAGAGAATGAGCAGCAGGAATTGGAGGAAAATATGCAAGATCTATTCCGGCGCCTACGACAGTCCATCAATCGAAACAGTGAGGCCCTTGGGCTTCTGGAGAAAGACAGTGTTCTACTAGACGAGGCCCGGGAGCGGCTGTCGGGGGCTCAACGTGACACATGCAATAGTCTGACCCCGAAGTATCAATGGAAGCCTGTCGAGGAAGCTGGTCTGTTCGATACAATCGCTAGCAGTGTAGGTGGCATTCTCCTCTCAGGTGGTTCAGGATCAGGCATACCGGACAAGTTCCGAAAGCAGATTCGAGCTTACACAGCCACAACCCACCGAGCTGATAGCAAACGGTACATACTAAAAGGAGGTAGCATTGCTATGCGCTTTGACGGTAAAGTGAAGTGTCGCCCAGACACCTTCATGGCTCTAATTTGGGATTGCAACAAGTATGACTCCTGGGTTCCTTTTGCCAAGACTGTCCGAGTGGTTGAGCGGGAAGAAAGTGAAATTTCCCAAATTTTCAGTGTGCGACTGCTTATCGGTGTTCTTAGGCGCCAGATCAAACTGCGGGTGCAGTACTATGACTTGCTGACAAAGGACGGCAGTATGCTTTTCACTTTCACACCTCTGACCGAGGAGGAAAAGACCACAGAGTTTGCGGGCAAGGCATCCTGGCGAGAGATTCACGTCGAGCACTTGGATTTACAGTACTGGCCTGCGTCGGGAAGTATCAAGGCAAGTGTTTGCTTGGATCCACAGACTCCAGGTTCAAAGAGCATCACCAATCTGTTTGCGGAAGGCGGGGTGCTCTTCCTGCACGCCTTGCAAACAGAGGCACACAAGTACGAAACACGTCTTTCACCGAACGGACTCATTGCTCACACGTTCCTTACCACTCGTCTCAATCGCATTGCTGGCAGTAGTCGTAGTCGGACCATGCTGCAGAGACTGCTGAAGGTCTTAGCTGAGAACGAGCAGGAGGTGGTTCGGGCGTCAACGATTAACCCTGCAGCTGTAGAGGCAGCCCTCGAGGAAGTCCATGCCAGTGAGCGGCGCATGATTACCACTCAGCTGTCAGAGACCGTGTCTGAAGATAGCACAGTGGAAGCAACCCCAATTGTTCGCAAAGCAGAAGAGTTGGCGTCATACTTAGACAATCGGCAATACTTACATGCGGCTACTGCACTGAAGGAGTATGAGAGCATGCTGTCATCCACAGTTGTGGAACCCTCGGAGGAGGACAGGGACAAGGCGAAAGAGATGCTGGTGCATCACGAGCGCCTATTGAAGATTGTTCCGGAACGGGCTGAATATTTGAACTCGATGTTAGACGAGATGTTAGAAACGGGCAGTGGATGGTCAAAGGGTCCTGAGTCAAAGCACTCGTCCGTGCTTTATAAAACTATGCCCGACGGTACCCTCACCGTCAAAGTCCGCTCTGAGCTAGAGAATGTGGACATTCGGACCTTCCTGGCCGTGTTTTACGAGGTCGATCTATTTCATCACTGGCTACCGTTCTGCTCTGCCTCTTCACTGCTCAAGGCAGTAGACAAGGCCGAATTGATTATGGGCCACGACATGGCGCTACCCTTGATGCCCAAGTCTGCCGTCGCGAAGGCCTGGGGTGGTGATGTCCTCGACGAGCATGGTGCCATTTTCTTCGCAACCCGATCTGTGCGGGAGTCTGAAGAGTTTCCGCCCCCGGAAAATGAAATTGTGTACCATAATCTCTTCATCACACTGCAGCCGGATCGGGATATCAACTCAGACAGAGTGGTCGCCTCTTTCTTAATGAATCTTGACCCCATGATTCCAGGCATTCCTCAGTTCATGATCAACCGCAGCATTCAGCAATTGGTGCCCCGAATCTTTGCAGCCGCACAACAGCAGGCAGAGAAGATCCGTGACGAGGAGGGATACATTTACAATCAACGGATCGCGGAGAAATCATACTTTTACGATTGGATCAACCAGCGCTACGTTGACTGGTGTGATGTATCCAAATCTGGCGGAGGATCCGTAAGTCGGGTGAGTATTTCGAGCTTTGAGCGAATCTCCAAAGATTCCCCTGACCTGACCCTCAACCGTCGCTACGGTGCGAGTCAGCAAGTGGCTCTGGCAGTGGCGCAATCACACGAGGCAGCCAAGGTTGCTCACCACGCTCTCTTGGCTGCCTTTGCCTTTGTGTTTCAGGAGAGCTCTCCTGAAGCTGAAAAGGCTAGACTGGCTGTGTTCGTGTCTTCAGCGGTGACGACACTGTTGTGTGCGCTGGTTGTTATGATTATATGAACAGAAGTTAGAATATAAAGAGATAATCACATGCTGAAGGATTCTATTTTGTACAGAGCGTCCTAGTGACGTTCATCCACCACGATGAGCGGCATTCTATGCAGTTTGAAGAATGAAACTGCCAGTATATTCTCAATCGCCGAAAGCACCATTTGTTCCAACCCTTAAGAGTCTTTATATCTTGCAGGACTCAAGAAGTCTCAGCCGAATCACGGGGTTGCGAGCGCACCATCTTGGCGTAAACCCCAACGGCGAATACTCCGACCGCAGCCGCAACCCCTGCCGAGGCTCCAACAACCAGAGCAACGTTGACAGTGCTGCTCGCAGTGGCAGCTGCTGTAGCTGTGTTACTGCTACCGGTGGAGGCCTCAGAATAATCGGGCAAATCAGACTCTACGTTATCGTCATTGCATTCAGGACAGTTGGGGCACTCGCCGGGGGTCTGACCACCGGGCAGCACATCCACAGCAACGTCGTATATCCTACCTTCTTTCCGGTCTCTCCAGATGTTGGAGTGGCGTCCAATATACGCCTGTAAGACGTCAGAATCTAGACCTCCCTGTTCGTACAAAGCAATGACATTTTCACCGTCACGTTCAAACATTTCGAAGCCATCACCACCATCGGCAATAAAATTGGTCGTGACAACATCATACATCTGGTCGTCATCGACAGGGGAGTAAGAGGGACTCAGGCAGTTGCCGCAACGTGCCTCCAGAGAGATCAGGCGGGGTTCACCTTCGGGTCTACTGGAGTCGTAGATGACTCGCAGGCCGGAGACCTGGAAGAAGCGACCCGGCAGTCCCTCACCAAGATCGTTGACTGCGCTGTACGCGAATTCTATAGCCTCTCTCAAGATGGAACCTTTCATACGCAACAATGTGAGAGTGCCGCGGAATGGTTGGACGGATATAATGTCACCGACAAGGATGTGGCCCCTACCAAGGGAAGAGCGAATGCTGCCACCGTTTGCTAGAGCGATAGGGGCAATGTTCCAGTTTCCTTCGCCAGTGGCAGCCTGTTCCTCTTTGTCGGACAAAGAGTTCACGTGCCAGTCAACCCAGGCGTCAGCGATCAGATTGCCCATAGAGCATTCCTCTCGGCGGCAAAAGGCAGTGTCACCATCCAGGTTGGTGACAGTGCGACCAACTTCTACTGTCGAGAACTCCTCCACCTCGTCCATAATGGGCCCAAGAAGGTCCAGAACAGACTGATCCTGGACCACGGCGGCATCCAGCAAGATTGGGTTGGAATCGGCACCAATGCCGGTAATTTCACCGGTGGCATCATCAATGCTGAGCTCCAGATGACCCAGATACTTACCAAAGGTGAAATCCTGGACAACATAGACTATCTTGCCAGGGACTGCAGTGCTCTCAATTCTCAAGGGGTACTCACCATAGGGCTCTTCGGAGGACGGGGGTTCGCCAGTGTACAAGAACGTATTGGTATGTCCACCGACTACCAGATCTACCCCACTGACTTGTTCCGCAATGGAAATCTCCTCCAGAATACCTCCATGACCGAGCGCAATGATGAAGCGTACTCCTTTGGCGATAAGAGCGTCAACTTCAGTCTGGATAGCTGGAATCATGTCCACGAACTCGACGTAGGGCCCAGGAGACGCAATAAAGTTAGTTTCCGGTGTTGTGAATCCAACGATGCCAACCTTGAAACCATCAGCCATTGTCAAAACGGTGGAAGGATCCCAGACTTCATCAGTCAGATTGGGTTCCTCAGGGCTTACCACCATGTTGGCGGATAGAGCACGGAAAGAAATATTGTCAAGCAAATTCTTGCGCAGAACTTCTGTGCCGAGGTCAAACTCATGATTTCCCAGTCCCATTGCATCGTAGCCGACGGCCTCCATCATTTGAGCTGCCACGAGTCCTTCAAAGACGGTAAAGATGAGAGTGCCCTGAAACTGGTCACCACCGTCTAGCAGCAGAACATTTTCTGCTCCTTTGGTGGCCCTGATCTCATCTACTTTGGTCTTTATCCGGGCCATGCCACCAAAGCAATTTCCATCTGCGGATTCTTGCGCATTACAGTCGCTGAAGAACTTATTGAACTCTACATAATGTGCATGAATATCGTTGGTGTGTAAAATCGTTAAATCACGGGCAGCAACCCCAATTGCGAAAGCGGCGACGGAAGCAAAGAAGAACTTCATTGAGTTGAGCCAGTTGTCCCTGTTCTGCCCTGATCTGAACCTTGCCTTGTCTAAGTGTGATGCAGACGATCTCACCCCGCTATGTAAAATTTCAGATTCAATTAATAGATACTCTAGTCCCATCTCCACCTGACTAGGGATTTGTTTGCTGTCTATTATTACGGTACTACCTGCTCTCCTTTGTATGGAGCTAATTAACATCAAGGGGTTCACTGACTGCGAACATCCTCATTACAGTGGTAGAGTCTAACACAAAGAAAACTTAATAGATCCATGCAATGGTAAACATTTAGGTTTCATGGCAATACATGGATACTACTTTACTGCTTCCCAATCATGGTACCCTCTATCTGAGCCTTCTCACTCTGAAATTATCGTTCTCCCGTGGTCGTGCCTGTTTGAATCAAGCCGTCCGACAGTGATTCCCTTCCCCCCCTTGACCCCGGACCCGTCCCAAACCACCACTACTAAGGAGTGGCATGGGAATTGGGCCAAGTGGCTATCATCGCACCACGAGCCCGTTTAGAGGGAGCGGGCGAGGACGTTGGCCGGTGGTAGTTCTTGATGGCTTTACCCGCCTTTTCAAGGAGACAAATTTAGGCGACGAAATCAGATCAAATGTTTGCTAGCAACATTTAACCAGAGCCTTTTGTGGGCCCCCTATCATTCGCAAATCCGAGATTACGCGTAACATTGGTGTTCACGTAATGTCCGCAGTGGTAAGCGCAACTGGCTGTGCTCGTCTGGGAAAATCGTCACCAAAACCAAGCCGTAAAACAATCCTCCACCCTAGGTCTGTCCCAAAATGGGAATCGGGTACCAGCCGTGCCCCACCCAAAGTCCGCATGGATACTTTTCGCCCCGGCGGTGTTTTGGAGTGGGAGGAGCCATACTCTATCTTTGGGGACTTTGCCGGTGGGGTTAGAGCAAGATCTGTCGGTCGCGCACTGGGAGAGCGCGTGTAAAAACAGAGCCCTTCATCATCACGACTCCGACCCACAGCGTATTTCGCTCCTGCGGTTTGATAGATTATACACTTTCAAATTAATGGGAACACATACTGACTTGCCACCAATACGTATTCCAAAGTACACCACTTAAAGTAGGCACAAAGAGACGGCACAATCCAATCTCTTCTGAGACTCAGCGCCTACCTGGATACGAATCGCAAATGAAAATCGTCAAGTGTTCCATAGGCGTGTGTGCGCACACCGGCCTGGCACAGATGCCCTAAGGAACTGTTACGTAGCACCGTTCTTGTTCAAGTGTCAGACGTGAAATCTTGGAGCCATCCCTACAATTCGTAGAGCTTTGGGTATCTGCTCATTGAGACATACGCAATACATGACATCTGATTGACGACAGTTGGTAGTGTGTTTCCTATTCTGTTTGTTGGCCATGTTGCCGTTTCCGATCTTTATTTCCCCGGGGAGGCGACGGGGGGCCGCGGAACAAGGGAGATTGGAATGGGGGAGCCTACCACCATCGGTTTTACGCGCTTTGGTTTTGCTGTTACGTCGTATTTAAAAGGCCAGAGCAACGGCAATAGGGATACCAACGTACTGTCGTACATTATTTACATACTGTATTATATTAATCCCCATCCCCACGGTTTCCTTCTTAGCTCTTTCTGGGAGGCTTCCACGGATGAACAGCTTGCCCACTTCCCGCCAGCGGTGATGCAGTGAAGTGAACTTCAAATCCCTGTGCTGTCCCACCTTTCCCAATCCCTTTCCCCCATTTGCTTCTTCAACCCCCAATGGGGGAACTGGGAGGGGGGTACGAAGCGATCAACCGTCAGAGTACACCCCCATACGATGGCCTTGCCAAAATATATACCAAATCGGCCTAATTTGTTTGCTCCTTCGGGGTCCTCACAGATGGGGCTCTCGCTTCCCTGAGATGACAAAGAATTCGGGACTGCGTACAATGCGCAAGCATAGGATTCGTAGCAGTCTTCCCAAAAACACAATTGCGTAAATGATGATGGGAGTTTCTCATGATAGAGATAATGAACATACATTTGCGCATGGGTGTCATGACCACATGTTCATGACACCACATATATGGGTCACGGTCGATCAGGTGTCTGTGATGATCACCTGCGTGCATACGATGCCACATCGGATCGACGTCTGTGAATGGTAGGATTTCCAAGGTATTGCTGGCTAAGACTTTGTGTTTGGACAGCGTGAAGCTCACAAAGCTTGTAATCACAATTCTCAGAAAGCCATTTCTCTTTGCATGGCTGCGTTGACTTTTGACTCTGGGGAACACTGTTGAACATCAACAATTAAATTCGCACTGTTTGGGAAAGTCTCACTAGTATTTGGTGGCTTGAAGCACTATTCAATGGCATGGTGAACCATGAATCATTAAGCCCGCTGCTTGACAAATCCGCTCACGCAGAATTCAGTAAGAGGTATTTAAATAGAGGTCAACGCAAGAGTTTCAGCATGAGCAATTGGTTTAGGAGCGGGCTCTATACAAACAGATTGACTATAATGATCAGATCATACAGTACATTTACCATACTGTGCATGGGTGTTGCTGCCCAGTTGAATGTCCCTGTGGTCACTGAGTTTCACTATGACAATATAGGAACCGACGTGAATGAGTTTGTTGAGGTTTTCGTTCCCTCCAATCTTGCGCCTAGAGACTTCTATGTTGTCTTTTACAATGGCAGCAACAACAAGCAATACCACAGTGAGAAAGTTGCAGACTTTGATAAGGCTGATTGTGTATATAACAAGGTCCTTCCCCGCAATGGTGTCCAGAATGGCCCACGCGATGGAATTTGTCTAGTCCAAACCATTGATGGCATTGATCAAGTTTTGCAATTCATCAGCTACGAAGGTGTGTTGACTGCTGACGATGGTCCCTGTGCTGGTATTACGAGTATTGATATTGCTGTCAGTGAGGATGGGGATACAGCAGTAGACGGATCACTGTACCTCAGAGACTGTAAAACGAACACGTGGGCTGTACACATTGGTGGACTCGACCCAAATACAAGAGGAAGCATACCTGAAATAGATGTCACCTGCAGCGGAAACTCTTCGCCTGAAGTTCCAGAGAAACCCCAGACCATCGTACCCATCCATGACATCCAAGGTGCGACTTTTTTCAGCCCCCTGCACGGCCAAAGTGTTACCACTGCGGGAGTAATCACTCACATCAGCTGCTCAGCTCGCTACGCAAACTGTGATGTTCACCTACAGGCTCCTGATTCCTCGGCAGATAACGACGACGCAACGTCAGAAGCCATTGTAATCTACCGTGGAGATATTGAACTTCTGCAGGAGTTCAGCGCCGGGGAAGCTGTCTACGTTACAGGCACTGTTGTAGAAGCTTTCGAGTACGGTCAGTCCTTTACTCGGATCGAGACCCTCACAGCCACCGGGAAATATTCCGGTTTCACTGACACAACAGTCTCTCCAATACTAATTGGTCTGCAAGGCCGTCCCGTACCTCAGTTCGTCATCGATCCGAGTAGTCCAAAGCAGAAGGTTGACTACGCCGACCCTGTCCAGGCAATTTCATGGCCATTTAATCCACAGCTCAATGCTATTGACTTCTATGAGTCATTGGAGTATATGGTTGTTGAGGTTTCCTCTCCCAAACTAGTTGCTGACTGCAATCATTACAATGAAGTCTTCACAGTGACTGATCACGGGTCCGCAGCTGACCCGCCCGTAGAGGTTGCTGGTCACATATTGCTCCACACTGACGCCGACGGCTATGGTGATTGGAACGCCGAAAAGGTACGGATTCTGGTGGGCTCATGTACTGACGATGCAGACATCTTTTTCAGCCGGGGCGCTGTGCTCGAGAACGTGGTTGGCTTTGTTGAGTTTTCTTTTGGACTCTATGGGGTCAAGCCCCTCCAGGCAGTTATCATCGCTTCTCAGTCCAACGAACCTGCCGCTGATACGGACAATCGTGTGACTAGCAAAATCGATTGCTCCAGTTCTGCTGTTGGAGCTGCTGTTAGCATAGCGACCTATAATATGCTGAACTTGTCACCAGTAGAAGACGACGATGCGCAGATGCACAAGCTCGCCAGTCAGATTGCTGGTCCCATGGACAGCCCCGCCATCTTAGGCCTACAGGAAGTGCAAGACAACGATGGTGATTACAAGAACACTCCCAGTGGACAAACTGATGTCGTAAGTGCCGATCAGACTCTTTCCAAACTTCGCGATCTCATTGCTGAGGCTGGAGGTGCCATGTACAACTTTGTCGACATTTACCCGGATTCCTACGGTGGAGACACAGGGGGCATCCCTGGTGGCCACATTCGAAATGTGTTTATGTGGCGTGAGGACTGTGTGGATTTTGTGGAAGCTTTTCCGCTGTCCCCTGAACTGTTTGAAGGCACTCGTCGTCCAGTGCTAGGCCACTTTCGTAAGGCTGGTGTCGAGTTTGATGTGCTCAATGTGCATTTTCCGAGTCGATCCGGCTCTGGCGGATTATTCGAGAATGTACAGCCATTCCCACAAGGTGGTGCGGCTGACGGTAAAGTTCAGGCCCAATTCATCCACGACTTCGTGCAAAAGAATCATCGAGAGACAGTTGTACATGGAGATTTTAACACTTTCGAAACTGTTGCCGATCTCACTGAGATTCTACCCGGCACCGGAGCAAACCAGGTACTGTTTCCGTTGTTCTCCACTGAACCCAATCCTCAAGATGTGTATACCTATGAATTCCAAGGAAATTCTCAGGTTTTGGATCACTTCTTTGTCACCAAGAAGATGCAAGAGGCAGGATCATATGTCGACTATATGCACCTTAATGTGCACTACCTGGAGGATAGCGTTGTTGCCAGTGACCATGATCCCATTGTGGCGTTTATCGCGATTCCCCAACCCGAATAGCCATGGTAATGGCACTCCTGTTGATTGAGAGCGAATACCCAACTATGCGCAACTCCGGAGCTAGTGATCCTGATTTGGATGGCTGTATTAGATTGATGATAGGAAATTGGATTCCCTTTGGAAATCAATGTAGGTGCCACAAGACAGGTGAGGGATACCATATGGAACATTAGTTCTCAAGACACTCTACTTCGTATTCCAGATAACACTGGTAGCCATGCTTAGTCTCACTCCAGGTTGTGTTCAATATTTGGATGTTATTTGGCTGAAGGTAGGGACGGATTTCAATATCTTTCTCCACCCAGGGAACTACACTTTCAAAATCACCGGAAGCATTGATGATGCGTAAAAATTGCGAAGCTTTCGGAGACTGGGATCCAGCCGTATACTCAAATTCATAGCTGCCCTCCCACTCGATTGCGCAACCTGAGGTTGTTGTCACTCGCGTTGGGCTCCAGAATGTCGTTTCATCAGGGTAAATATCAAATTCCAGATCTTGACGACGACAATCGGACCCAGCTTTAGAGCAGGCGTTCTTGACCACATTGTAGCGGAATTTCGCACAAGCAGGATCATCGGTGGCCACCTCCTGTGCAATCGGTTGGGCACTAACGTTACTCGTCAGCATCGTGACTACCAAACCCAACAATGCCTTACAAACGTTTTGTGTACCAATCATTGTTGCTTGTCGTTCAAAAACCAGAGTAGTCTAAACAAGTAAGGATCTAGCCTTGATTCCTGATAAGCAAAGGATCCGACCACAAGCGAATCATGCTAAATACCATTTATTTCACAACGACCTCACAAAAATTGGTATCCATTTGATCATAGTTCCACGGTGCTGTAATAACCAGATGTCGTTTGGCTAGAGTGGATATGCCATCATACCGATGCATATGGATTCCGCCCTTTCCCCTCAATGTCACGAGGGGTGTGGACGGTACCGATCGGCCGCCGAAAGGAGGGGGCAAATTGCTTCTCCTACCGATCAACCATATTCGGTACACCGTGCTGATCACCGGGACAATCGGTAACGGCACTGCGTTTGAGCAAATCCGGCACGCCTTTTCGTATCTCTTCACCAATTGATCATCGTCACCGATGAATAGCCAAAAACATCCGAGTGACGTGACTGTTATGCATCACTTTGTATGCGTGCAGCAGAACATGTGGATGTAGTGTCACAGTGCGTTGTGAACGACTTCCGGAGTCGTTATTCTCTATGTTGCCACTTGGAAACCAATATAAAGAAAGTTGCTGTGTGCAGTGAAATGAGAGTTGCTAAATGTTAGCCGCAGTCAGATTCCTGCAGACAGACAGTGCACACACGTTTGCTCTCTTTGAAAGCTTGCCCTATTTGCCTATCCCGGAGCTTTGCCAAACATGTTTACACTGCTTGCACAAGAAAGAATGCAGCGGATCATTTACAACAGACGGTCCCGATCATCGGATCCGTGACGTCTACTTGTATGTTCGCTGCCACAAGCTAACGATGCACTAAGCCAATATTCCCGACTATCATGTTTCCAATCACTTGGTCGATTTTGCTTGTGACCGGGTGCATCCCTTCCAACAGCTTTTCGCGGATGGAGAGTTCATTTAAATGACCGCCCTTTCATACGAGGAAATAAAACTGAGAGCCATTGTGCACAACTTGGCTCCCCATCTGACTAACAAAAGAATCGACAGCAATTATCCATATACTCATCTGATTAGCGGTTGTACACGAAATCAAGCCGGCAGCGGGGGTATTTTACGTGAGGTGTCTGTGTCCGTTTTCGATTCCGTCTGGACAGTGTGCCACTGCCACCAATCAAAGGACATGTCAATTGTCTATTGCTGATGGACCGAGTCACACTGGCATCCAAATCACTGTTGCAGTTCAACACGCTGCTCAAGTCATATACTGTCACCTGGGCTCTGCCATACATATTATCATTGGCGCCGTTTCATACGACATGCCTTCAAGAGCACTGGCTTTGATGGTGCATACTGCACTCTCAGATCCAGACCTGTACGTGGTGACAATGTTACCGTACATCAAATTTTCGAAATTCTTCGCCGTGGGTAGGCTCTCGGCGGTCTTTCGTACAATTATTTCCCAGTCCATTGGTATATCATCAAAGGTTGGTACGGTGGTAGTAGAAAGGATTGAGTTCTGTTGATTACTAAACCGCAGGCTTCTTGAGGTGGAGGTCATCCGGGGTCTTACTAGGAAAAGGCCCCCCCCCTTCTCCCCAAACCTGCCTTAGTTGAATACCAACTTATTCTGCTTTAGCTGTATTCTCGTAAAGGGAGTGGTACACGATGAATTTGCATAGTACGTCGCAGAAAGAAAGTACGACAAGTAATGAGATCGATCTTCTTGCACCACCACCACCACCACCCCCCCGCCGGGACCCGCCAAGAGCAAATAAATGTTGCCTATTCGGAACTTGAGCCAGTTAGCGTTGCTCGATTGACTGGTAGTACGCTGGGAGGAAGTACTACCGAAGTTATTGGGAATTTCGTAAACTTTTTAGGGTTAACAAGGGCACAAATATGAGTTGGTTCAGAGGGTTAATTGGGATGGATTCATTACTAGTAGTGTCATTCTATTCAATGGTCTCGAACGGGTAACTTGGTTTTCCCGTTTGATTGCTTTCAATAGTGCACTCTACACCGAGAGTTGTCCTGTGTACAGTACATGAGTGCAGAATTGCTTCAATTTGCTTCCGCTTTCGGTAAACGGGTGCCTTGAGTCGCCTAGTTATGGAAGGAAATGAAGGCGATCCACAGTAAGAATCGTGACTCGGAGTCCACAGGCATAGAAAGGATAACCGAATGTACGTTCATGCGTACCGGCCGCATCCTAGGACTTAACCAGCAAAGGCGACTGGAATGACAATTTTGCTTTACACATGATTTGCTCGCCACTAAATAGACATTGGGTCACACACCGGAGAACACTTACACTTTTGACCCTCCATTGTACACATAGGTGGACTTAGCAGCCGTCGACGATCAGATTCCGAATATGGTCCAAAACGCTCCCAGTTCCCCTGTACCACCACCAAACCAAACGACTGTGGGATTACTCGGTCTGCGTAAAATCGTGGTTGCTCGCTTGTTAAGCAGTCGCCACCGATAGGATATCGGACTCTCTTTCCTTGTTATAGGTCAAGTCGAACATACATTGTAAACCACGAACTCTGAGGTACCATTACTGCCACACACGATGGGGCCAGCTAGCATCCTAGCTATCGTGATGAAAGATTAAGGGAGGCGATCGGAGAGAGCAGTTGTAGACATACTAGATGGCCCTATGCTACAGGGAACTGCCAACTTCAGTGGAAGGATGAGGAAGCGAGTGTAGTGTGGAACGATCCGTTATCAGGGAATCGTTGACAAAGAAAGACAGTTCTTGTACTCACCGGGCCAAGAGAGGTATCGCATACGAAAATGGCGTAAACACACGTATTTGAGCTCGCCAACCAGTACACACACACACACACACACACACACACACACACACACGTTCACAGACTGACATACAACTC
>PDIP01000066.1:0-16909 GCA_002811645.1 Corallochytrium limacisporum
CCCCCTTTCCCTTTCCTTTCCCTTTTTTTTCCCTTTGTTTTGGCTTTCCCTGTGGCTCGGGGTTAACAACCTCCCCCTCAACTTCCTCTCTCTTCCTCCCCCTGACTCCCGCCCCTCTTCCCTTTTTTTTTGATTGTCCTTTCCCGGGTACATTACCTACGACTTAACCAAAGGGGCATCGCTTTCCCTTTCGGCGGTGTGGAAAAAATTTGCAAGTTTTTGTTTCCTATCCAAAGGCCGTGATGCTGCCGGCGAGTCCCTAAGCATTTCGAAATGAAATTCGGGCACAGTGGGGGAAGGAGGACAATGATTTCGGGAGGGTGGCGGTCTCAATTTCCTGCAAAATGACTGGGGAAGAAAAACTTTCTTCATGTTTTTGTTTCCTTTTCATCTGCCCAAAGATGTCAGCGATTTCCGCACAAACCTCGCCAACAGGGGAAGAAAGCAAAGGCGGAGGGAACGACGAAGGATTTGGGGGGGGGGTTGGAAGCACCAACCCCGCCGCCCGACAGAATCCGTCCACTGTGGCCCCATCCCCCCGCTTTTTTGTTTCCTTTGAGGAGCAGTGTGGTACACTTTACTCTCAACCAACCCCCCCTCCCCGGGGGGCTCCCCTGTCCCTTCCCTTCCGGCACTGTCCGTTTATAGTCCACCGCCTACCCGCCTTGTTTTTTTATGACTATTTCTTCTTTTGTTTTTTAGTAAACTTTGCCATTTTTTTTTTGCCCGGGGCCCCCCTTTTTCTTTGGTCCCGGAAAGGGGGAGGGAGGAGGGGGGGGTTCTCGTGATCAGCAGCTGGGACTGGACCCCCCCTCCTCTTCTCCCGCCAGCGTCAGGGCCCGGACTGTCGTCGCCCTTTGTTTTCCCGGAGCTGGTGTGACGCGAGCAATAATACACTCGGTCAGCACCGCACACGCAAAGGGAACGCCCCCCCCCCCTCTCCACCGCGGCGGCGGGAAGGGGAGACGGGTGTATGTCCTAAATCGGGTCCGAAAACAAGGAAGGTAAGGAGAAAAAATAGTTAATAAACCACACACACACACACTCACCCGAAATTTAAAAAAGGAAGGAAGTACCCCAAGCCCCCCCTCCGGAGGGGTTCCCCCAATACTACAGTCGCCCACAACGAAGAAAGGAAGGGGGAGTGGGGACACACACCGGGCAGGATGCAAAGTCATCATCACGATGATCCGGTCCGGTCGATGAGAAGAGAGCTCAGGGTGGGATAAGGGAGATACCCACCACCACCACAAAGTAAGTGACAGCGCACACACACACACAAACACTACACAGACGGAAAAGCGGGCAGGGGCGGTTTGAAGTAGTGGTAGGAGTAGCACAGAGGGAGGAGAGAAAGTAGTTAAGAGAGAAGCCAATTGCGTGGGCGTATGGCTGATGCGGGGTTCGGGAGACTGATTGTAGCGCGTAATGGGCGCGATGGAGGGAGCCCCCCCCCCCGGGGGGGGAGGGGGTCAGCAGGTCGGCACTTCGATGAGAAACACACTGACGCAAAGATACAGACATAGACAGACACAGAGAGAGCGAGAGAGAGAGAGAGAGCGAGCGCGAGAGGAGAGGGGAGAGAGGGAGAAGGACAAAATGCGAGGACGACGAGGGGGCGGGTGTAGGCCCCCCTTTCCCGGTGGTCGGGGGTGAGAGTGTCTTTCAGTGTGTGCGCTCCTTCAACGAGACACCGGTGTCGCCGCTAGATCTGATAGAGCGTTGTCCTGGCCGGGGCTCGAGTCTGCTGCTTCTTACAGATGCGTGTGACAAAAATTCGGGGAAGGGTCCTAGCAGGAATGGCAATTTCCTAGCGTTGGTTTCTTTGGCAGCTCTGATCCTTGCGTCTCTTGATTTGTGGAAGGTCATGTCCAGCTGCTGTGTTGAACGCAATCAGTAACGGACTGTGGTATTTCAGACTTGAGTGATCTGACGATATGAGAACCCCTTTGCAGGACTTTGAGCGTAGCATTGGGAGTTCCACCAGCCACAGACACGATGACAGAACTTGCGCAAGCAATGTTGTGGTCACAAGACGGCCGTGGCCACATCTTTGGTGACGAAGATGTGACCTGGGCCGAGGATGCGCCAGCCTACGGCCACTGCTTCGTTTACAGTCGCGAGTACGACGTTAGTTTCCTAGGCATCGAAAACTTGCACCCATTTGACTCTTGCAAATGGGGCAAAGTAGCCAAGATGCTGCAGGAAGACGGCACCTTTGGAGTAGTATTGCCCTCATTAGCGAAGGTCAGAAAGGAAGGGTCGGTATGGGAGCCTCTGAGCGGCGATCATGCACTGAGCCATGTCCGAGCCCTCCACAGTGATGAGTACGTTGATTCCCTAAAGCATTCATCTACCGTGGCGGATATCACAGAAATGTGGCCTCTGCGGCTGTTGCCCCATTTCCTGCTCGACAAGGGCCTGCTGGGCCCCATGGCCTGCCAAGCGGCTGGTACAGTCTTGGCCACTCGCGTCTGTAAGGAAAGCGGTAAGGGGTGGGCCGTGAACATCGGCGGAGGCTTTCACCACGCACACAGTGGCGGGGGTGGAGGTTTCTGCGTCTGGGCCGATGTCGGCATGGCTGCATTGATTGCGCTGGATCCCACATTTGGAGACTACGGAGTGGTCGGAATTATGGACCTGGATGCACACCAGGGCAACGGCCATGCCCGACACGTCGGTCACATGAAGGACCAGGTCGTAATTGCCGACGTCTACAATTCCAAGATCTACCCCCGGGACAAGGAGGCTGCTAAGTTTATCGACATTCCGATCAAGGTGAAATCGAGATGCGAAGACACGCAGTACCTAGGTGCAGTGCAGAGCGCAATGGCCCAGCTGGTCTGTAAAATGAAAGAGAAGGTGGAAGATCGTGAAAGCCAACGGATGCTTGTCCTATATGTGGCAGGCACAGATATCCTGGAGGGTGATCCGCTCGGACGCATGGATATTTCGATAGAAGGTGTGCTCGATCGGGACGAAATTGTCTTCAAGAACTGTCGCAGGCATAACATTGATGTTGTGATGGTGACCGCCGGCGGCTACCAGTCTTCGAACTCCCACGTAATCTATGCTTCCCTAAAGAACTTGCAGCATAAGGGTCTCCTGCCGTGCAAGTAGAGCCTTTCTACGGGAACTGAATGTGAATAGAAATGTATATGTAAACAATGTGAACGATGGAATGGATGATGATAAAGGCGACCTACTCTTCCATATCGTCAGGCTGAGCCGGTCCCTCACTGTCATGTCCGGTGGGATCTTCGCTGGCGCCGGCGCCAGCTGCTCCGCCGATGGTGGTTTGATCCTGCTGTTCCTGACTGGGCGACTCGAAGCGACGTTCCGCCTCAAAGGTGTTGAACACGGAGCTCTCGGTTGAGCAAGTCGGGCATGAGGCACACTCGGCCTGTACCGCATCACTGAATTGCAGAGGGCAGCAGTAGGTGTGCAAGCGTTGTTCGCAGTTGATGCACCAGTGGCCGTAGACCACAAGGTCATGGCAACGGGGACACAACGCACGGTCGAGAGCACTGTCTCCGTCCTGCGTCTGCGTCTGCATCTGCGTCTGCTGCTGTGTCTTTAAGGCGTCGATGATGCCCGGCTTGATCTCTGTCAGGGCGTGGGTAGTCAGTCGGAGGTAACCCAAATCCTCCTCACAAGGTACGAGCCATCCCTCCTCAATCAGGTGGTTGATGCAATCCGTGGTGCTGGCAATGCGCACGCCGGCAGGCAATTCCGCATTGGCAGCATCGATGCGAGAAATACAACCGAGGCGGCTCCCAATTATGGCGGATTCAATTCCGCTGAACAGTGACGTGTCATTGGCGTTGAGCTGAGTGGCCTCCTGGACTTCTTCTTCGGCACGGTTGGCGAACACCAACATTTCTGTTCCCGTTTCCTCGTCTTTGGCAATCACGTACTCCAGACGTAGAATTTCGTGTAGAGTTCTGTTGACCCTTTGCATAATCTCGTTCTTGAAGTCCTCTTCAATAACTGTCATCTGGGTTTCTACCGTCGTCTCGGCGTAGGGAGCTCCGGTTACGTCACAGCACTTCATCCACAATTGTATTCCATCCTTAAGGGTCATGATTTTTGACTGCATCATGGCCTGATTGAAGAGCCGGTGTCTGTTATCAAACTCGAATTCGTCTGGATTGTGCTCAGCAATGTTGCTGTTCTGTCGGCGTAAGCTGGGCATATTTGCTCTCTAACGGGCCTTGTGTGTCATAAAAAGTTGTACGTCTCTGTATGTTTCACTCGTTTCCGACTGTTTATGTCTCAAACCTTACCTCATTCATTCTGCCGTTGATATAGCAGTCTCTCTGATCTACCTCCCCTCATCTACCCAACAAAGTCTTCAGATGTATCCAGCCGCAGATAGGGCAGGTCACCCCTTCCCCCGAGACCACCGGTCGTTGTCGGTGGCTATTCTGGCGCGAACTCTTGTGCAGCTGGCTTCGAACGGGGGGCCTATGTCGCACTCAATGCACAGTGCAGTCCTGCTGGTACCCGGAAGCGAGAAAAATTAGGCCCCCACTGTATTGCCAATCCCCCCCCCCACTCCAGTCTTTGTGGACCTGGAGAGCGGGGGGTGTGTGGGGAGGCAACCCCGGCGTGGATTGGCTTTTGCGCTGTAAGGAGGGGAGCGTAAGGGTCCAGTGCCGGGGAATCACGTTTCCTCCGTTCAGCATTCGATCACGGTCACCAAATGATAGTCTTAAATGGTACTTTTACAAATTGATATGTTCATCTTTGATCTAAGGATTTTGTATAGTTTGTAAACGTGTGAAATCAATGGTTCGTGGTGGCCGGGGAGCTGCATACTAAATATAGGTCCTCATCTGTTGTTTATGGTCTTTGGGAATATGTAAGTATTGGAACCCACTTGTCTCAAACCATAGCAATAGAAATAGTAACGCCATTATCATGAGACGGATACCAGACAGTTTGCGGCGAGCTCGACAAAGAGCTGCAGCGCCGCAGATGCGCCAGCTGATGCGGAGCCTGGAGCAGCGGGAAGAACAGCAACGGCAACAGCAGCAACATTCACAGTCTTTCAGTAGCGCGGGATCATCACACCAAGGTATGCAGACTTCAAACCAACGGTCCTTACAGAACAGTCATTCCAATCAGTTGATGTACCCCTCGCATATGTCGCTGTACCCCGAAACGGGTACATACTTCAAGGTCGTGGCGAATACGCAGTGCCCCACCACCTACATGCGGCAGCAGGGTTCGGTCACAAGCAAATTTGGACAGAACGACAGTAGCAATAGTAACGAGATTAGTAGTAGCAGTGATAGTACGATGAGTCTGTCCTCAGGTGGAGGTGGAGGCTCCGGATCCAGCGGCAGGAAGGGTGGCGGTAGTGGGTCAAAATTCGAAGATGACGGAAGCGGATCTTTGCGTGTGTTGCGCATCCCCACATACTTTGGTATGAAGCCTTTCATTCCAACCCGCCATGAGCTGTTTGTACCCAACGACCGTCGCACTTCCGCGATTGTGCGCCACGCTCTCAATGGCCACGGAATCTTCGGGTACCTCAGTCTGAATATGGGACTGCCAGTGCCGCAGGCGGACTGGCCGTGCTTCGATGTAGGCACTATGGTTCGTGTGGTACGAAATTTGGAGGACACTGACCTCTCAGAAATCTCATTGAGTTCCAACAGTGCCTCCATGGCCACTAACACCGCCAACGTGGCACCGCCTCCCACCCCAACGCGTCAGCTGAACCGCGCGCCGGAGGCGTTCCGGCAGCGATCCAGCGGTGTTACCGCTGGCTCCGCCACTGGAGATGGGACTAGCAGCGGTGCCAGTGGCAACGTTGACCACAAGGAGTATCTCATCGAAGGATTCGCTCGCTTCGAAGTGGTCGAAAAACACCTGACGCCGTCGGGCTACTTTGAGGTGGTTCCGCGTTTCTTGGAGGACAAGCCCTTGAACCACAGTGAGCAAACACAGGCCCTGGAGATTGCTGTGGACATTACCAACGCCCTTGGCAAGATCTACCGCAGTGCTAGTGCCCAGGCTAGCTCCAAACAGGGCCACTATGAACGGGTCATTGACACACTCCGGAACCTCATCTCTCAGCACAACCTGGAGACGTTCCAGTGGCACGCATTTAACGCTTGTCACATTATCTCCAATCCAGATGTGAATCACATGCAAGCCGTGCTGCAGATGACCTCAAAGCTGGAACGCCTGTCATGGATCCGCGCCCAGCTGCAAAGGAGGATGATGCAGTCCGGACTTTGAGCAGCCACGGCCCACTCTCCCGGGCCCGATGTTCTCCTCCCGCTCCGTCAGAGACCCGCCCTCCCAGGGTCCGGGAAAAGGGCAGGTTTACGTCAGCGAAAGCCCCCCTCCGCCCGGAGGGAAATTGTGCAAAACAATGGCAAAAACAGGCACTGCAGCGTGAATAGTGCGCTTGTGACAATAGGTAGTTTTTGTAGTAAATGTAGACGTAGTTGTAAGTTTCATACGTGTACAAAAAGCTGTAAGACGGATGCCATGTCTGAATGGTTACGGCCCGTTCATGTGGGTCAGATGTGCAGGACCCAGCGGTGTAGTAGGAAATCACGACCACACGATGGTTCAAGAGCGTGATTCCAACACCGGGACGGTGACCCGTGATATTCCACAAATGCGATGTGAACCAATGATAGGTAGAGAAATTGAACCATATTTGCGGACAGCGCTGGGAGCTGGCAAGATCACCAGGAACCTGCGCGGTGGAGGAGATTCCGACCTTGTGTTCAAGTACGTGCGTGAAGTTGATCAAGGGGACTGTTTTATCAAAGTGATCAACCGCAAGGATGAAGACTTGACTACGAAATACAAACATGAGTTTCTCGGCCTCAAACACATGGCTGAGACAAAGAGTATCCGAGTACCGCAACCATTGTATGAGGGCCTTGTTACAGACCACAGTCCAGCCTTCGCGTGGATCGCAATGGAATTTGTGCCGCTGGGCGGTAGCACCGACGACGCAGCCTTTGGGCGGGACCTGGCCAAAATGCACAGGCATAACGTTGACACCAATGCAGTGAAAATGTACGGATTAGAGTGCGATGGTCGATGCGGACTGGCTTACCAGCCCAATGGATGGATGAATGACTGGTGCGACTTCTACCGCGAACGCCGGCTGGTCTTTCAACACGATCTGATTGGGAAATACACTGGCAAGACTGATACGCCGATAACGCGAGCTCTGAAACCTCTCTTAGATGGTACCAACGAGGTATTGGACCACCTGCTTCGCAAACAGGTTGATGTAGCCACGTCCCTGATCCATGGAGACCTCTGGTCAGGAAACTGGAGCACCTGCGATTCGGACAACCGTCCCGTCATCTTCGATCCGGCCGCGTACTTTGCGCACAATGAGGCGGAGTTTAGCATCATGACCATGTTCGGATCCCCGAGCCACGAGTTTTGGGAGGCCTACAACGAGGCCGGTGGTGGTGTAGTGCGGTGGGACGGCCCGGGGTGGCGGCAGCGCAGGGCGCTCTATCAACTCTATCACTACCTGAATCACCACAACATTTTCGGGGGATACGAGAGCGGTGTGAATGCCTGTCTTCGTGCTCTAGGTGAGTCTTAATCGGAAAGGAGACAAGGCTGTGAGGTTTCGACGCCAATTTTAATGGTACATAGATTAGTATTTGTTATTCTTACGAAGATACTAGTGATGATGGTTTCAGGTAGTCCACATGTCGGATCTTTCTGGGTCCCACACGGCTGATGTTTACCTTATAAGTCCTGGAAAAGGTCCTTGCACGGCCTGCCCTCATAGGCAATTAAATAGATGTTCCTCAACAACGGGAATTTTTTCAGCAGATCATCTCCACCATGCTTCTGCAATGCGAGGTACACCTCTTTGGCAGTGCCGTAACCAGCCAGCTTTTGTCCATTCAGGAGTTCTTCTTCCAATGTCTCAAAACTCTTACCAGTGCGGGCAAAAGCCTCACCACACTTGCGGTTCCGTCCACCAAAGCAGGTGGTGATTAGATCGGCCACACCGCAGCTCTCCATGAATGTCTCGTCCCGAATGCCGGTGAAAAAGATTTTACAGAAGCGGATCATTTCCAGTAGTCCGATACGCATGATTGCAGCCTTTGTGTTGGATCCCATGTCCATACCGTCTACCATGCCCGCACCAAGCGCAACTACGTTCTTGAGCGCACCACACAGCTCAACAGCGTACACGTCTGGCACAACTGTGACCCGGAAGTTCTCATCGTTAAACAGCCGCTCGTAGACGTGGTACTCTGTCAGCGACGGGCAACCAATAGTTGTCTCGCAGAACTCCCCATCGGCAACTTCGTTAGCAATGTTCGCGCCCATCAGTACGCTGGTGCTAACCTGTAATTCGTCACGGATCATGTCGCTGATGAGTTTCAGACCGTCCTCGCTGTCGATTCCCTTGATGAGGGAAATAGCGATGGCTTCATCCTGGATATGTCCCTTTATCTCACGGCAAACCTTCTTCAGGAACTGGTGTGGAATGCAAAAGATCAGCACGTCTGCGTCTTTCACTGTCGATTTCAAGTCCGGGTCAGCAATAATGTTTGTCGGCAATTTCTTGCCCGGAAGGTATTTGACGTTCTCGTGCTTTGTGTTTATGATGTCGGTGAGCTTCTGCCCGTCAATTACCTCCTCAAATACCCACATGCGAATATCAGGCACGAATAGATCCAAGTTCTGTATGGTGTTCCTGCCAATGATGCGTGCGATGGCACAGCCCCAGTTGCCGGAGCCGATCAGAGCCACGCGCGTACCCTGGTGCGCGGGTGCATAGCTCCGACGAGACGACCGGTGGACCAGACGAACATTGTCGAGGTTGGGTGCTGACTCCTCCTTTCGTAGTGTGCCCGGTGCCATTATTGTGGTACTAGCGGTGGATAATGGAGGAACAACCTTTGTTCTGCTGCTGAACAATCTATTGTTGTGCGGATAGTTGAAGCAGAAATGCTTGCTGCCGCTGTTCCCCGTCAGATCGGTGTTTGGCAATGGTGCGCGCTGTGTCAAAATCCTCTTTCCGAGCTGTGGGATAAGAGATCTTGCAGATGGCCGTACTGCTCCACCAAACAATCTAAACATGCGAGTGCTCCCTTCTCTGACCCTTTCGTTTGTGATCGTCGGTGTGGGCTGTGTGTTGTAACTAACTGAACCGCTATGATATGAAGCGCAAGTGGAAACGAGCCCCGTTAATTACCACCCAGCAGATCCTTTCTCAGGACCACGAGAGTCCTCTACGCTGCGCACAGCAAAGAAACTACCGACCTTAGCGATCACACCCCATCAGGCCGCCAGGGATTCACATGCACCATTACCGACGGGGTCAACAACAGCAAATCATTGCTTTATCTGGCACGCAACACCGTGATTACTGTGCCAAGTGGCACTGGGGTCTGTTGACGCACACTCACAAATCACACCACTATTGCTTGGTATCACACCGCTCAACTGCCGCAACCACCCAGTAATGCTGTCTCACCCGAACCACCGGGCCGGTGGTGGTGGGGGGTGCCCGCCCCCGCCCCACCCAGTACCGGTGGTACTGAGAAACCACGAAGATGCTCTCTCTCTCTCTCTCTCTCTCTCTCTCTCTAAACATTGCGCAGAAATACAAAACAAAAAAAAAATAGAAAATGCTTCTTCTTTCCTTCTCTTTTCTCCCTTTTTTTTTTTATTACTTTTGGAGTTTTGCTTTTCACAGCCAGCGACACCGGGGGAAGGGCCTCCCCCCCCCCCCCCAAAAAAATAAAGCTTCGGAACACACACACACAAGGCCTTAAAATGGACTCCCGAACGCATTGCCTTTTTCTTTTAGTGGTATTTTTTTTTGGGTCTCCCTCTCTCTCTCTCTGTGGCTCTGTGTCTGTGTGTGGGGCACTGCGGCCGGTGGTGCGGGGTGTGAGTGTGTGTGTTTTGTTTCCGGGGTGGAGGGGGGGGGGGCCCGAGTCGTGTGAGGCTGGTGGCTTGGCTGCTTTGGCCCGAGGGTTGGAAGGGGTAGTACCCCACCACCACCGCGGGATTCTCACGGAGAGAAGAGAGAGAGAGAGAGCGAGAAGGGGGGGCGGGGGCCGTTCTGGCCCATCGGCAAAAACATCGCGCTCCCCCCCCCCCGGCTTTCCCCGCCCCGCAGAATCCGACGGCTCGGCAGGCGTAGCGGGCAGAGAGGTGAAAGAGACTCAGGGAGAGAGTGAGAGTGAGAGAGAGGCCGAGAGACTCGCCCAGTACTTTCCGTACGGGGAGCGCAGCAAGGGGGACGGCGGCATCGGCAGGACGGGATCTGGTTCGGATGGTGCGCCATCCTAAGGCGCAGGGTAGATGGTCTGGTCTGGATGTTCCCTTGAATACCATCCGGGCCTTGATGAGAAAAAAAGGAAGGATATGAATGCAGGTGTTCTGCGCATTGTCGATGTGATGCGAGCGAATGACGCCCAATGGCTTAGTGTTATGGTTTGACTGTTCGCTTCTTTATTACTACAACCTGAGGGGTGTGTGTTACATAAAGTCCTCCTCCCACTCATTGACATCAATATCACCCTTCTGGTTGCTAATTTCTAGGTTGCTGATCATGTTCTCGGCCTTCATCATGTGTTTGTAGTCCCGCTCCTCTGCCTCCTTAGCCCGCTTGTCAGCCTCGTCTTTCTCCTGCTTCTCGCGCGCCTTCATTTCCTTCTTCTTCTTCTCACGCTCTAACCGATCGCGATTGTCCCGCTCCGCAGCAAGATCCACTTCCTTCTCTTCCTTGGTCCTGTTCAGACGGCGCACGATGTCGGTATTCTTTTCGACGTTCCGTTTCTTGATCACGTTCTTCTGCTCATGGAAACCGACTTGACCAGCGACCATATCGCCAGTCTTTTTCAAATTCCCATACGGGGTGTACACGACATCGACTTCCTTACGCTTGCTGCCTTCGATACTGTTTGCCTTCACTAAGTGGCAAGCGTCGTCGATCACTTCAGCAGGAATATCTTCCCAGGTCTCACCTGCGTTCATCCTCACGTAAACGTGAGCACTGGAGAGATCATCGACATGGAACCAGTAGTCCTCGGGCCATCCAAACTTAAGCAATTCTTCATTCTCGTACTTATCCTTACCCATGTAGAACACCCATTCCTTGCCATGGTGGCGAGACTTAAAATAGAATGGCATGACTGCTTTTTGCTCGCAAGTGTGTTGTCCTTACGGATATCCTATTTCTAGCTAGTTTCTATATTTAACTACAAATGCACGAAGGCTTAATGTAGCTGATCACACATACCCAGGGTTTCGTAGCTGCTCATCACCTAAATTGTCAACAGTGACCCTGAAATTTTAAAACAAGTGTCCGCAGGGGCCTTATCGGCCCAACCCTGCCACCACCCCAACTCTCTCGGTGCGGGGAGAAAGGGGGGGGGGGGGGCCTTGGCTGGCTCACCGATGGTTTCGTACCCTCCCTCCTCCCCACACGCCCGCCCCAGTCCTTTGCTTTGCCTGGGCCATTCAAGAGGGGAGGAGGGGGAGAGGAACCAAGGGGCAGGCCGGCCACGCGACCGATGGGGGACTAGCCTCTGGTGCCGGCACCCAATGGCGTTTGGTTGGCAGCTCACATTTCAATGATGTGTCCTTGACGTCTCTCATGCTTTTTATCAGGGTCGTATAGCTACTTGAAAGTCGGTTTCGTTTTTTCTACCACTAGATATGTATGTTTGGGTGCAAAAGAACGTAGTATTCAACATCGTATGGAACCCGATCACCGCTGCGGATAGTTTAGGCGAACCTATAGTTGTACAGCAGTGACTGAAATAGCGCGCTCAATCCTCTGGTATTTCGAAACATCAAAACCTAAAGAACATATTGACAGGAAACATGTTCACATCACACACGCTTTTGGGAAGTGCACGCACGGTTTCTCTAGTCACACGATTCTACGGTGCTCAGGTCGGCCGCAGCACGGGCATGAAGGAACTTTTGTCCTACAAAGGTATTGGGCAGAAGCAGGCGAGCAAAATCATGCGTCAGGTAGGCCTGGATCCCCGCATCCGTAACCAAGACATGAACACGTACGATCGGCAAGCTATTGACAGTCAGTTGCAGGATATTCTGCCATTCACCGGACGATATCTGGTCGACGAAATGAAGAAAAACATCAGGCGCTTGATCGAGGCCCGGACATGGCGTGGACAGCGTCATTTGCGCTCTCTACCCGCTCGAGGCCAGAACACACATTCCAACGCAAAAACACAGCGCCGCCTGGGCCCACGGCGAGTGCGCTTTGAGAAGAAAGGTGACGAGGATGCTGAGTAAGTAGACAAACATGTTCGAGGATTGGAAACAAACCAACATCTAAAGCATCATATTTTCATCCATTTAACATTTCTCATGAAACATTGCACAGAAAGAATATAGAAACAGTAGATCATAGCTATAGATTCTTTATCTTGGTTTGCGACCGTTCTGACCTTCTATACCGGCCTTGGCAGCCAGCTTCTCTTTGATGCTCTCCCACCAACCATGTCCAAAGAAGTGATGTGGAGTAAAACTCGGAGCCAGCTTACCGCGGTCACAGACGGAACGCTTACGCTGGACGCGGATCTGGTCCAGTGCTTCTTCACGGTACGATGCCTCATCTGCGAAATCGTCGCTCATGCCGGACTCGCGCTGCGCATGAACGCTCTGGCCACCGTGTTGTGCGAGATTTGCCTTGCCGCCGATGCTAGGGCCACTGTAGGTCTCGTCGGCTGGCTTGTTCTCCCGCAGGCGCATAGTAAAAAGCAAGGGTTTGTGATGATGCAGCATGTAGTCATGGCTCTGCATCTCACGGATCCGGCTGATGGCACGTCGCACGGCAAAGACCTCATCCTCACCGGTGAACATTGACAGAGTCTGGAGGTCCGCGCTGGTCTTCAAGTCGTACATCATTTCACCCATCATTTCCATGTGCATGGTGCGTTCGGCAGCCACGTCGCCGTCCACATTACCCTGTTCCTCGGAGGTGCGATGCAGGTCGAGGATCCTTTCCGGCTCTGATTCGGCGAGGAAGATGACCTTAGTCTTGTTCTCGTACGCTGCGTCGATAAGGTTGATGAACCGGCGCAGTTCATTGCGCTGTGGCAGGGCAAGGCGCGGGATCTCTTCGAGGAAAATCGTATGGTACTGATTGCAGATCTCAAAATAGTCGGCTGTGCCCAAGGGTTGTACGCACAGTTCTTGGAAGGAGAAGCGGGCGACACCACCACAGGACATGGGAATCGTTACCTTGCGGCCGTGCACTATGACGTGGTCTTCACTGACTTCCCCAGTGGTATCTTTGTGCTTGTGTTCGGTAACCGTATTTAGCCAGAATCGCTCAAAGGCGGCAACGTCGTCCACGTCTTTGCTCTTGAAGTACACCTGCTGCATTTTGCCACCGGCCTTCTTATTGGACTCCGAGTACTTAACACGACGGTAGTCCGTCTCGGAGGTCACTTGATGAATGTCACAGCGCTGCTGCAGGAGCTTGATAAAGGGATCCATAATGTCCCGTTGGAAACCGCCCGAGTACAGCTCCGATGGATGGCGATTTGAAGTCGCCACCACAACACAGCCGTGGTCTATGAGCAACTGGAACAAATCTCCAAGGATGCGCGCGCTCGCGACATCTGTAACCTGGATCTCATCGAAGCAGATGAGCCACGCATCCTCCATCAGCCATTCTGCAATGTCTACGACTGGCCCCATCACGCCAGAGTGTCCACGGCCCTGCATTTGCCAGCGGTGGAATTCTGCAAAAAATTGCCGCATAAACTGATGAAAATGAATGCGTCTTTTGCGCTTGACAGGCACTGTGTTATAGAATAGGTCCATGAGCATAGTTTTACCTGTGCCCACCTCCCCGTGTATGTACAGTCCTCGGGGCGCTTCATGATCCACCTTGGCCAGGCGCACAATGCGCCGGTACAGCTTCCCGTCCTCCTTGCGTGTAACATCTCCTCGGTCGACCGCCCGAACGCGCTCACCATTGCTGTTCAGAAGGCGCAGTCGTCCCATGGCTATCTTCAGCGCCTCCGGGTTCATATCCTCCCGTTGGTAGCCACTGGCCATGTTGCGAGCAAGGTCGACGGGTGGAGAAATAGGCTGCTCTGCGTTAGGTCCGTCCGTGTTTGGATCCCGTCCGTACTCATCCTCAGTAATCTCCACCTCGAGAATCTCCTCCTCGGGCCAGTTGGGCGGTGTGTAGGCGGACACTTTCAGACACAAATCGTCCAGCAGGGTGACTACCTCTTCCTGCACGGGATCACTCTTTAGCTTTCCCGAGTTTACTTCTTCCATGTATTTGACCATAACCGGCCCATTGTGCTGGGACCCCAGTCGGGTAACATATCTACGGCATGCCTGACGGAAACACACCACTGAGTAACGAGATCTGTCGGATTGGCGGACGGAAATAGTGGCAATGCTTGAAGGCTGACTCCGGCTCGTAATGGTTCTGCTGGTCCGCTTACTGTAAAAGCAAGACATCCGTCGAACATGAGAGCCTTGATTTCGCACCAAGGCTCTGAACATGTTGACTGGGTGTTATAATCTAACCTAAGTACTATATCACGCCTGTGCAACGCACGCTCTCGTTCTTTGGGTGGTCATCAATGTGGACATTGTATCTTCTCCAGTGGTCCCTAAGGTTTACAGAATAAGGATTAGCAGAACTAACCGATACGGATGACACACTCTTATATTTGATCATTCTGTACCAGGGCTGCCGTCGCAGATAACCGCTGCGCTTCCATCGGCGAGCACCGAAAGACCTACCGCTTTCCGGCTTATGCCCGGCGGAGGGCCCGCATCCAACCCACCCCGCCCCCCCCCAAACTCCCCGCTGTGACCGGGCAGTCCCTTTCTCGTTATGTGTCAAACCTTTTTGCCTCGGCAAAAGTGTGGAGAGGGGGGGGCGGGTCTCACTTCAATTCTAACGCCGGGCAGTGCGAGCTGGCACACTCCCCGCCACTTCCGCCGCTCTATGTATTCGACTCCCCCCTACCCCCCCATCAGCGCTCGGATCCCTCCCTCCCCTGAGACCGTGGCGGACAAGGAAATAATAGCTGATAACCTAACAACAACAACATTGAAACTCAATTTGTCGAATTTATCGGAGAATGGCGAAACGTCAGTAGTAGTTATCTGGCAGCGGTGGTTTTCCGGTGGGGACAGAAGCGAGAAAGCCTTCTGTGAAGGGGGGGCCACAATTGGCTGGCCACTGGGTAAGCACCGGTTATGGATCAGTCTCGGTAAATATTCAATAGTGCAATATGTGATTTTTAATGAACATGGATGGATGGATGTGATGATGGATGTTGGATGAATATGATGCTTATGTTGATGAATATGTTTGATAGATAGCCCATTACCTCACGGACAGGCGCGCCAACTGCGCTGGCTGGAAGGAGTTTGGCGGAGATGTTGAGGCCTCACGGAAGGCGCGCAGCGCATCCCGGCGCCTTTGGGTCTCGGCAGAATTCTTGTATTGCCGTTCAATCTTCCATCTCTTGTAGGGATCCCGTACGACAAGGTGAGAGCCCGCCTTGGGTGGTCCCTGTCTTAGTAGTGCTTCGTCCGGTGAACCATAGGGACTGCTACGCTTGGTGGGTGGAGACATGCGCTTTTCCGTACTATTCTGTTGATTGTTGATAGGCTGAGGCTTGCTTTCTTTCTGAAGAGTTGGTGCAATGGCAAATGTGCTAGCAAAGATGGAGGAGAGAGAGGCAGAACCGGGCCGGGTTCCGTAAAAGCTAGCGCTTGCCATATTCTGTAAGCTCGTGAAGTAGGGATTCTTGGAGGAGATATTGCAAGGCGCCGCGACCTGATCACACTCGGCGCCTCTTATACCCTCTGCAATCGTTCGAAACGTCCTGTTCTAAACCCTTGTTTACATTAACAATATTGTACAAGCCAAACACCGATTGCCGACGTAATACTTGCTAACTGCAGTAAACACAAACAGGGGAATCACTCCGCCTACTGATACGTCCCTTTTGAAGTGCCCAAGACCCTTTCCCCCCGTTCCCGCTCTTGACTTCCTATGCTACCGGGCTGGGATAGTGAATCTACCTGTTCGACGGCCAACTATTTCTCGGTTTCTTTCCCTTCCCCCCTCCCCCTCTCCCCCTCCGGGCCCAGCGAACGCTCCTTCGGGCGACAGAAAGAAAACTCTTGCAGTGTAAGAAAACAGAAAAGAGGCTGGGTCAGCTACAAAGAGGATACAGATTCAATAGTTTATGTATTGATAAAATTGGTCACAGAGCGATGCTAGATCACGAGCGTGTCTGTGCCCCGCCTATGTTGTGTGAATGCTCCGGCGGCAGCTGACCTCACACGCTCCAGGTGATCGAAGAAAAATTTTTTGTTGGTCAAACCATTCGATCATTCCATCACTCATACCATTAGTTAGTTCACTATGCGAGTCTGAAGGGCTCGAGCACATGGAACGGGGTCGTAGAGAGTGGGAGGGGGAGTGGGTGAGAACCAGAGAGTTACTAAAACGCGGAGGAATGCCCGCAATTTCTCAGAAAGTGGAGAGACCCTCAAGTGAGCGAGACTGAGCGGGGTTGGTTGGTGCACTTGCGGGTGTGATGAGGAGACGAAAGATTACCAACCGAAATTGACCGGGCCTGCGTCACGCACCCAAAAACTCGAGCGGGTAGGTGGGTTAGGCACGAAGCGAAGAGGAAGTAAAAAGAAGGAAACTTCGCTTCTCGCTGCTCCCCATCGAGCGCGCAACTAAATTTGGGTACTCGGCAGCCTAACGAAGGGAGCTGCGGGTCAGTGCACCAACGTAGGTGAGCGCCTGCCACTGCGTTATTGTACGACTTCTTTTGCACGTTTGCACGCCTGTTTCTTAGGTATCCTCACCCCCCACCCCCTTCCCTCTTTTCGCTGTCCGTCGCTT
>PDIP01000066.1:20622-50295 GCA_002811645.1 Corallochytrium limacisporum
GTTTGTCCTGAATTTCAGTGCATATCATATACCTATACTAAACTACGTAAACTACGTTGTCTTGCGCAGAAATTCAGGACAAACATACAAATAAAACAGGCCCTGGATCGCTACCACAATTTGTTTAAGGCATTTCCGCAGCCTCTTAGGCACTCACGCCCGAACCCCAAATGCCAGTTGGCCCCCCCCCCCAAGGTGGGCACCCGGTTCCCTCCCCCCCCCTCTCCTCCTCGTCTTCCCTTCCCCCCTCCCCCGCGGTGGAGAGGAAAAGGTAGCACCGGAATTTCGACCAATGAGCGCAGCGGAAGGTGACGACTCCGTGCCTGCCATACTAAAACAACTAGCGGTTTTTCCAGTGAACGTACTGTGTTTTGTCCGTCCAAAAAGAAAAGGAGGGGGTGTTTTGTTGGGGAGGGAGTACGCGCAGAAAAGGTGCGCTGATCACCCTTACGCAGAGTGGGTTCTGCATAAGAACCGAAAATTTGATTCTGTTGACACTACGGATCGGTATACTCACTATGAAAACGGACTTCCTCAGACATTGAACTTTTTGCCTTCTGCCAAAAAACTGTTTGTTGTTGTACAAACATTCCTCGTCGCCAGTGATGCTATATGGATCACATCGACCTCCGTGCTCCTCGTCGCTGGCGATCGCTGGTGGCCAGGGGCCTCGTCTGACCGAGTTCCCAGCATTTGCCAGCAGGTGTCTCGTTCCCCAAATTTCGTTTTGTACATTTACTATAGGAGAAGACTCGTCGTCCTGTCACTAGCAGCTCCTGCTCGGTCAGTCCGTTGCGTTTGAAGATTCGCGGCTGCACATGAGACAGAGTTTGTGGCGAATCCCCGGAAAGTTGCCATACATTGGATATTGAAACCCTCAAATTGATCCATTTCAATCCCATTCATGATCTCCCAATTCATTCATACATCATTCATCAATCTTAATCGTACTCGCATCGGCCCCGAACCATCGCGGACAGTGAATTGTAGTACATTTGCAAGGCGCCGGGAGGGGAGGATCACGAAGAACGACTCGCTATCTATGCGGACGCGGCAATAGACCCTGATGTGGCCAAGATATGGAACAGACGCAGGTTCCGTTCTGCAGTAAAGCACCATGCTACCATCGAAGGGCCATGGATGCTGAGGATGTTGAGTGCGTGAGCCGGTGGTCAGTGGTATACTGGAGTCCCGGTCAAAGTCCAGCCACACTGCAGTGCACAGTCACTGCCCACGATTCGCGACCTCCAATCGTTTACCTATGGCCCGGCGCCTCCCACTGAGAACCGGACCCACCATTTTTGCTTGACAAGTTTGGAGGCAGGGAGTGCCGGGTCCACCGGAGCCCATTTTCCGTGTACGGGTTTTCAAACTTTTGGCGGGAAACGGGGAGGGCGGGGAGGGGCGGGTCAGTGCGGGTTGCAGCGGGTCAGCCCCCATGGAAGGTGATCCGCGATCGTCCAGGATACTGGGATGTATCAGCATGCCCTGGCTCTTCTTCTGGGTTCTACAACTCACATTGAGTATGGTTACTGTTTCATTCGTTGTTACCCCTTTTATCATGCTCCTTCAAAGTTCACGATCCGGGCGCAAGAACTCGAAGCGCTTGCGAGGCGTTGCTACTTCGTCTTCGCGCCAGAAAACGGGACACTTCCTTCCAAGCAATCAACGACTGGTCCACATCATCGCCATCATAGTGGTTACGAAGGAACTGATCCTTTTCCTATCAAAGACATCTAACATGCAAATAGTTTTTCATCTCCAAGATGAAGTAAAAGGGTATTCAGTACAGTTTGTGAAACAGCATCGGGCTTTCTAAGATGCCGCCGCGATGATCACTTGGGGACTCAGATTGGCTCCAAAATACACAATAACCCTCCCCCCTCCCCGGGCGGGGCCTCTCGCTTTTGCGCTTCCCGCAACCGCCGCACAATGTTTTCTTTTGCAGCAGGACGCTTAACTGTTTTACTATGGAAACCGTGCAGGGTTCATTTCATGGCACGGGTAATCACCTCATTCTGTGTGAGAGGTCGCTTGCCAGGCCGAACTAAGGAGGCCGCGCAGAGCATGGTTACCGCAAGAGGTGTTCTTTGGCTAACATGGTTGAGCAATCATCCAGCCTCACTGTTCTACGCATACAGCGACCGAAAACTAGAGCCTGAAGATATCTGCCGGGGAAGGACTTACATAGGTAGCACGTCAGCATCGAGTCACAGAGACCCAGGGTCTATCAGTCCTAATCCGTTCACCACTCTGACATGATCACCTTACACTTATGCATGTATATCGCCAGGTTTTTTCAACTGTGCTGGTTGGAACACCGATTGGTTGATGGCCACCTCTGACCGGACATAAGGATTGACAACCACTCACGTCCATCAGTGCCCGCTTCATGCGAAATCACAGTCTCACTACGCTGCCGGTGGAACACCCCGTGATATTGCACAGAGCAGTGTAAGCATGGTGATCTAGCATGTCTCCACATTTTCGGATTCCAGCGTGCCAGTAAACCCAATCACGACATCAAGGAAACTGTCACTATCCATTGGGATGATGAATGATGTCCAACTGTCTCTTGTGGATGCGATGTCACTTGCCATCTTGTTCAATGATCCCGATATCGCCGACGGGTAGTATTTGGTTGCCTTGCTGAGTGAGGCAACTCGGTGAACCGCGCCGGACCCTCATATCCAACCTTGATCTCTTTGTGCGTACAACATCGTCACTCAGTCTCGACTGTTACTGGCCCTGCGGGTGCGTGCAGTCAATGAGCACGACATTTTTCGGTGGGCGGCTGTCGCCTGGTCCTCCTTTGGGGGCCCCTCGGGCAGGTGCCCCCCCCCCCACCCCTTCCTCGCTGCGGCGGAACGGAGTGCAGGTCCGGCGCGAAAAGTGTTGAAAGACAAGAATGCGAGCTACACACCCAAAAACCGGGCGGGAAGACGAAAACACTTAGAAAGTTGGTTCTGCAACTCGGGCTGCACTCAGTAGTCATAGTGAAGAGTGGAAAAAAAAAGGGCGGCAGGCTGCAGGCTGCAAAAAATCAATCAAACGGCGCTAAAACCGGCGGGAGAAACCTGCCTTATTTTTTTTCCTTATAGTCTCTCTCCGCCCTCCCTCTCTTCGGTGGTTAAGCTATGAAAAAAAATGAGAAACGCGGATTTGAACGGTTAAAAAAATACTTGGGAGCACTATTTAGCCGAGAGAAGCAAAGTCTCCGAGAGGAAGCAGAAAAGCCAAAGGGGCAGGCACCATCAGCCCGGTGCTGGCTGCCTGGCTGAGGGGGGAAAGCGGAGACGGCTTCCGAACGGGAGGACCATCGCCAGAATCCAGAGAGACGCGGTGGCTCCCGTGATAATGCTAGTAAATATATGTATATTTACCAAGGTGTAAAGCGAATGGAGTCACAAGGAATTGAAGAAAAAAAAGGAAAACGGAAAAAAACACGTCTGCTGACTGGTCACACCACGCAGCTACTGATGTCCCCACAAATCTCTCGAATCGCTGATAAGTGGGATGGCCTGGTCCAATACTAATTATATGGAAACTTCAAGGGGGGGAGTATCGTGCTGACCCCCTCCCCCCCCGGCCTGGTCACGGCTGTCTTTGTTCCCCGAACAAAAACACCCCTTCTCCTCCGGCAGCGGGTGGACCCAGGCAGCTCGTGCAATGCTTCTGTCAGCAATGGCCACCAGCCCAGCCCGCCCCGAAAAGGGGGGGGGGGGGCGCACATGCACCTCACCGGAAATCGCCCAACCACCGTGCACCGCGCTCATTGGTCGAGAGTCACGCCGCCAAATCCAACTTTGGTACTGAATGTTCCGGAGTTTTTTTTACTCGTTCGGGGGTCTAGCAGTGGACGCCAAACGACGTTGCGCGGGCTGTGCAGTTGAAACCCACGTCGCCGAGGGACGCCAGTCACTTCATTTACTTCTCGATCGGTTTGGCCATACATTTTGTATTGAAAATTAGACTCCGGACGATGCGCCTCTCTCCCCATTCGTTCTACCAAGCTCGTAACAACCCCCTCTTCTGCGCGTCTAGTCAAGCTCTCGTTCAAGGTGTGTTTTACTTTTCTTTTGGTCACTTCACGGGTTTGCATTGTGAGCACTGCTGATCATCTCAACTAAGCAAGAACACGCAGCGGACTTGACCTGCTTCCGCAAGGAACCCATAATGCCCTCAACTTCGGGTCCGCGGGGTTTTGCTTTTATATAACTCTTTTACCATACTTTTCGTTTGTAGATTAATTCATATTACGTCCCAGCAATTGCTCAGTGGACGTGGACATTGTACTGTGTGTATCAATGTGTTTTGGTCGGGCCGGGTTTGTTTTTTTTTCCTTTGTTTTTAAATTCCTTTGGGGTCGATCATTCAGTACGCACCGTACGCAGTTTAGGAAAACCATACCCACCTCCTGTGCCCAATCAGACGATGAAAATCAATGGTACATATGGTATGGAACATATATCATCAGAGAAATGAGAATTGGCACTGTGCTGGTCAGCCCGCACCCCGGTCAATTTCCGTACGTAATGTCCTTACGTCCGAATGGGTACTGGTTGTGTCCGGGACTTCGGTCCCAGAGTGTGCAACTTTTCCGACCGCCATACAAAATGTTGGTAAAAACAGTGGGTAAAGTGGTCCATTCTTTGGGAACTGCGGGGGTTAAGGTTGCCAAGAATTTTGTTTGCTTCTTTGACCGCAACTACCAAGACAATTTCTTGGCAACCTGGTACTCTGCAAATCATTGTTTATGTATAGATCGTCGGTGTTTACCGATTGGCCACAGGTGTCTTTTCGGTGCCTGCCCGAAGAGTTGCCCTGCCCTTGCGTGGTGTGCTTGCTCAGAACGGCGAGTGACGTTTCAGCACATGCAGTCAGCCGCAGGCTTATTTTGAAAAGGAAAGGCCGGGGGGGGGGAGGGACACAGTGTCAACTTTTGGCTGACATTGCCAGAATCCCATTTTTTTTATTTCACTGCCGAGAGAGAGAGAGAGAGAGAGTGCGAGAGCGAGAGCGAGCGGGAAGGACGCGTGGTGTGGGAGGGGGGGGAAGGGGGGAAGGAGGCAGGCCGGGGACATTGACGGCAGGAAGCGGTTGGTTTGAACGTGGCGAAAGGGAGGCTCAACGATTATTTGTTTCGGGTTCGTTTCCTCTCTCCGTCCCTTTATTTCTTTTTATCTCCTTTACTTTCCGAGGTTCGTGCCTTTCCAGTACATTTTATATGGCAGCCGGAAATTCAGGATATGCATCAATGTTGCCGGAAGGACAGCCAGGCAGGGAGGATCCCGCCGGGCCCACGAACAGAAGGCTCCCCCCCCCCCCGGGGGGGGGGGGGAGAATGTGACGGAGAGTTCTGTTCCCATCGATTCAGTCTCACCTCCACACGCTTTGGATTTGAACTTTATTCTCTTGCCTCAAAAGAGTACACCTGTGATTGATGGCTATGAGTTTAATGATGAATATGGATACATGATTTGTTGGTTTCTTGATAACATGGTCCAATGGATTAAGGATGAAGAAGGGCCGCTGCCGTTCTGAGATGTGAGGTGGACTATGCAATAAGTCTCTTCTACAGGAATTTCTTAGAGGACTACTCGGCTCTGCATAGTTGTGATACATACCAGCGTTGACTTACAGGACCTGTGCGATAATCTCATCGTACCACTCAGCGTGGACCTTCGTGTTGTGATCAGCCAGACCACTAGCAGACTTGACCAACTGGTTGAGGTCATCAGCCACTAAGGTCAAGTTGTGTTTCTTGACGAGCTCATCCTTGATCTCACCCTTTCGCAAAGACTCCGCAAACGCCTGCTGAATGCGACTGGCAATGATCTCAAACATTTTATCGTTCCCGAAAAATACGCGCTCGCACATACCACGCAGGACAGATGAGTCAGTGCCGTTGGTGTGCTCCTTATAGATGGCTTCGATGTCATCCAGAATGTGTTCCAACTGGCTGTCATCAGAGCGAAGAAGGACCATCAGGCGGTCGTGGACCTTGGCCAACATGGTTTGGTCAAGAGCCAGAGCGCGAATGTGAGTCTTCAGGAGAACCTCAATCGCCTGGACGAAGCTTAGCAGCCGCAGCTCACCGGCCATACCAATGATGCGCTGAGTGTCCATTTTCATAGTCTCAGGGACGTCGGATTCCTTCCAGCCCAGGGAAGTCCGCAGCATGCTAACAAAGGCCCAGTCGACAATGTCGCTCTTCTTCGGCTGACCCGCATTGGGATTCTTGGCCTTGTACTCCTCGACACTCTTTTCAATCCATGCTTTGGTCGAAGGAAGCGATGCGGTCTTAGCATCACCGTAGCGCTTCTCGAACTTCTCCGTCTCGTACTTGATCGCGTGGAGCTTCACCATGGGACGGGCCTGCATAAGGCGGAAGTTAACAATATCGGTGTGCATCGCGGCCAGACCATCGTAGATACCCTGAGCCAAGTCGACCTCGTTGTCCAGACTCTTCAACCGGTTGATCTCAGCATCCCGAGCAGGGGCACAGAATTCAGCCATGGCCTTCACAACGTGCTGAAGCACCTCCAAAGGGGTAATGACCTCCTGTTCCAACTGCTGCTTTATGGACTCCACGTCCAAAGCCTCGATGAAGTTGTGAGTAGCAGGTGCACCGCCAGCGATCAGCTGGTCGCGCATCTCGGCTACCATGGGGGTCAGACGCTCTGCGGCCTTGCCCTCTTGAACAGCTTCACGAAGGCTGTCCCAGAAAGCCTTCTTCATCTGATCCATAACGTTGGCCCGCAACTCACCCTCAGAGCCGCTGCCGGACTTTCGAGTGGATTCCCGAGGAGTGTTCATCCGGAAGCTGGGGTTGATGGCTAACTCATGGGCCATGCGCTCGTTACTAAGAATTTCCTGAGGCACACCGTTAATACTAGTCTCTGATAGAGGCTCCGGGCGCTCACCCTTTTCCTCAGAGGCAGCCTTAGCAACCTTGCGGAGTTCGTCTGCACTGGCGGAGTTGTCCTCGAAAGACATGTCAGCCACATTTAGCTCAGAGTCAGTGTCCACCTCCTTCTCAGCCTGCTGAGACACGACCAATTCAAACTCTTCCAGGCGCTCTCGAGCCTTCTCAGCTGTCTCTTCTTCAACATTCGCAAGGCTCAGGTCCTCAAGATGTGCCTTCAACTCCTGCATACCCTTCGCTCCCCGAAGCTGCCGGATCTGACGCTCCAGCATGGACTCCTGTCCTTTAATCTGCGGCAGCCATACATTGCGCTCATCCGGATGTGCACAAACACGGCGCTTCAGGCGCTGCAGCTCTGCATAGTACTCAAACAGCCCCTCAGTCAAGCGTTTAGCATCTTTCATCTTCCACTGGCGGAACTTGTCGCTGAACTTCTTCCATGCTGCAAAGAAGTCTTTCAGTGCCGCATCCTCCATGACGCTTCCCTCTGTGAATTCACTCAGATACGATCGAAGCCGCATAATTGCTTTAGCAGCCAATTCCTTGACAATCTCTTCATCCTCGCCCGCAACGCTGAAGATATGATCTGGGTACTGTGTAATGACGAAGGAGCTCAGGAAAGTGCGGGCAGCCAGGTGAGGCTTGAACTTGATATGCGAGGCCTCCGAGAAGCGAGCAAAGAGTTGCTGAGTCAATTGAATAATAGATTCACTACGCATGAGTTCTGTAAGCTCTTCGAAGTTGTCCACATCCATAAGACGGACCATTACGTTCGCTTCACAGAAGCTAGTAATGGGGTCCGATCCCGTCCCTACGGTACCGTCGCTTTCAGTGCTGGCGTCGTCGCTAATGGACTGGCGGATCCTCCGAGCAGGAGACTCTATGCGCATCTGTTTAGCGGCTTCTTCGTCCTCAAAGCGCTTTTGCATGGAGTCAGCACGCTGAGCCCGCATCATATTTTCAAGTTCCAGCTTGACAATTTTCTCCCTACGAATGCCAGAGGCACGAAGCTGCTTCCTCTCCATGTCACTTTCGAGTTGCTTCCTTTCCTGCAACTCTTCGTGATTGCGTCTCGCAGCGGCCTTTTCAACACGCCTTACAGTCTTGCGTGCGCTGGCACGACGAGCTTCAATGTGCCGTTCACGACGACTCTCTGCGCCATACAGAGTACGGTAAGAGTCACGCTTACGTTCCCGGAGCCTCTCTTCCAAATGATGCGGCTTCTTGCTTGGGCTAGCCTGCTCTTCGGCAGATGGGATGGTCCAGAAGTGTTCCATGGTTTTGGCCTGTCGTGAAATGTGTGATATGATATGCCCAATTGATATTGTACAAATATATAGTTGCTCACGCGTCGTTTCGATATCGTGGTAGACTACAGGATTCATATAGCTTCGACCTGATGCTCACAATGCGCAACACACTAGAGCTTTTTAATTACACACTGACGAACTGTTTCGTTAAACAAAAAATGAAAACAACTCTATGGTTTCCGTAACACTGCTTCTTCTTGTCTACTGTGACTGTGCGCATGTGTGTGAAGAGAAGACTATCTCGGTGATGGTTCACCTTTGCACCGGCGGCACGCCCCATCACTGGCACTCCCTGCAATGGTTCTCCCCTTCCCATCATGCCTTGCCCCCTCCCCCTGCCGGGACTAAGACTCGCACTGCAAGTGAGACCCACCATTTTCGCCGGGGCCACAGTCCGAGGCCCCCGAGAGCCACCAACCCGTCGGGTCCCTTCGATACCTCCTTGCGACCACTTCAGTGCGGGAGTAGTACTGAATATATTGAAGAAGTCGGAGATGACGACACATTTGATCGATATCTGAACAGTCTGGGGTCGGTTTTTTGTTGGGATATTTTTTTTCTATCCTCCCTGCCAGGCTTCGCGACTGTCTTCGAGCCAAGCGGGGATGGGCCCGTCCTCCCCGTCACTTGACCGGTTGCCCTCCTCCCTCCTTGCAGCCGCGGCACTGGTTCGCTACTGAATGTACGAACAGTTCTCGATTGATCGATGTGATTGGAAGCGGTCACCAATTGGAATCGATATTTTCCGTTTCCGTTTGCGAGGAGCCAGGAACTGGGCTTTACCCGATCAGATCGCTGTCTCTCGTGTTGGTGGAACACTTGCACTGGACAGTGCCATCTGTAGAGAAAGGTGACTTCCACAAGTACTAAGTGAACGACCGTTTTTCCCTTCATTCTCTAATTTATGTTTTTCCTGCCCTTGGAGTGGCCCGGACTTTCGGGGCCTGTAGTTTCCCTTCGCTCGTGCGCCACCCGCACCAAAGATGAACACACATGCCTGACAGAGAGCACGAGAGAGCCATTCCTCATCGCCAGCTGGTACGGCCCCCAATCCGATACAAACAATATAGACAGCCGGAGAGAGATTAATGCTTCTTTTCGTACTCACTGGTAAAGAGAACGGGAAAAGGGAACAAAAGGGGTCGATCCTCCGGTGGTCAGCCCGCCGGCAAGCAGGTGCCGCAGCAGGACCTGTGATGCAATCTGGGCAAAAAAGGAAAGGAAACATATTTGGACAAACCAATTCCTGTTATTTCAGTACGGGACCGAAGCAAGGCAGCGAATCGGGTGCCAACAATTGCCTCTGCTGCAGGTGAGCTGGCCTGCTCGCTTGCTCGCACTGGTTGTAGTTCCTTACATGCCCACAGTGCGAACGACACTGTGTCGTCACCGCACAATCATGCTCTTTGTTTACAAGATTGTCAGCCAATACGATATCCGCTATTGGGAACTTTCAGGACAGTGGAGGAGCATATGACAAGCTCCGCCGGGCTTGTCGTTTGACGATCATGTCAATTGCCATTATGGAGGACGACGGGTTCTCCACAAGCGTCACGCAGAGCAACCGGGCCACTGTTGGTCAAATCAGTGGATCTGTCCACTGCACCAACGGTTCAGTGGTACATTCTCTACTACGGACAATACCCAACCAACCCCTACCCGTCTCCACCGTGATGTGGGTTTCTATAAGCAGCCAAAGGAGGACCATGATTCGTTCTAAATCCTAGATGTAACACTTAAGCAGTGTAAGCAGCCATGGGTTACAGTGGTAGTAGTGGCACAGTCGAGCGGAAAGAAAAACACCAGCCTGCGGGAGGACCAGGGAGAAAAAAAACATAAAAGGTTGATAATATGCAGAGCGGGGTTCTGGAGAGCAGCCAAACCCACCAAGTGATCTGGGTATAAGTGTCTGTTGTCTTGGAAATTCGATTTGCGGCACCAGTTGCTCACCCTGGTCGCCACAGAGGGCTTGCAGGCAAAACGACGGTGCAGTCAATCAGCACACAGTGGCACCTCTGTGAACTCTGCCGTTGCAGAGGAGAGCTTTATGGGCCACCACCGGGATTTGATAGCCCAGGTTCTATAGAAAAGAAGTTAATCTTTCCGATGCAACCGAGCGATTTTGTTGTCACGAGAACGGGTCTGAGCCATGTACCCAATTTTCTCTTGAAGCGCTGCCCGTGAACGCCGGGATATAGTGCGATTGATCCGCTGTGCATTCATCCGGAAACACAGAAAAGATTTGTAGCCCTTACCACGGCGTGATCATGTCAATAATGATCAACCGGATATGTGACGCTACGTTTCAATGTGTTTCGCCGTCCGGCACGCTTCCGTCGAAGAAGTAGGGTTCGAATTTGTCCTGGTTTACACGGGTGAGATAAAGAGCACGTTTGTTCAGTATACACATTAGGGACTGGCTGTATCATTATTCTTGGGATCGCCACAGCACATCTCCGGCATATCGGTCAGACTTCTGAAAGCATTGAGAACATGTAGTAGTTCTGGAGCATGGTAAGGATCATCTATACTACTGTGGACCCTGCTCATGCATGCCAGCCAGCAACAACCCAGGCGCCAAGATCTTCGATGGTCTGAGAATCAATTGCGCCATAGGTGGACCCGTTTGCTGCTGCAAATTCTAATGACTTCCTCTGAATGTGTAAGTTCATTGAAGCCAAAAATAAACATCACTTCGCACACGATGTCGTAGGACAGCATCATTCTCTTTATAATCTGTGTTTATCATATCTAGAATGGAATATTTTTGTTAATTGTGTCCTATTTGACATCACAGAATTGCAGGGTGAGGTCTTCAGAAAGGGTTCGGCCAAATTTCTCTACAGCCCGGTGCACAACAGCCTCACCGATCCCTGACATGAAGTGTGCTCACAGTCAGGCCCTGTGACCATATGCAAGTGCGGTACCAGGCCGCATGGTTCAAGGATACAGTCAAACATAGCACTTCCCCAATGCCAGCCCTCTTCTGCAATCCCACCCAAGACTTTGCTGTGTTGTACGAGAATACTCTTGGGGAGAACCAGTTTTGTCCTATGCGCCCCATGGTTTGGGCTTTGTGTGGCAAGTCTCATCTCAAACAGGACACAGGTACAATAAACAACATCGAGGTGCAGTCCTTTCAGTAGGCTCCTTTGTTGGCGAACCCCACTGAGAAGGAGTGCAGCTCTGCATAGAAAGAAACTCCTGGAACACAGACTCATGTCTACGGGGGAGAGCGGTCACAATTTTGGAAGGTATTGACTTGGGGTGATGTATTGTGCTGCAGCAATCCATCTTGATCGATCGCGAGTGGTTGAGTACGCTACTATCTACCAGAATGTTGACGGTCAACATTCTGGAACGGGAATGTATGAAGAACGAAGCTCCATCTTGGTGAACCCTTCGAATTCTCCCAGTGACATCTGTGTATCGAAATCCGAAATAAATCCAACAGGGCTTCACTAATGAAAGTGTATGGCGTATTCCTAGACGATTACCATATTTGATCACCCATCGCGCTGGAGCAGCCCAATTTCTTCCTCACCTGTCACTTCAATGTTCAAGTTTTTCTTCAGCTGGGTACATTTGCTATGGTGCAGAAATTTGCAGTGTCAGCCGTTTTCTGTATTTTGTATTTGTGCCCGCCGTTCTCTATTTCGCCTTGCGCGATCTGCTGCCGTACAGTGGGGCAGCCAACTCCCCCTGAGATTTACCTCCATTCAGAAATAAAGAAGACTGTAACCCTAACTAAATACGTTAATGATTATACTTCAGTCATTTAAATCAATAACTCATAGCCTCAAGAATTGGCCCGGAGACCTAGCTTCGCTATAGCGGATTAAGAGCGCGAAAAATTCAGGCGCAAGTGGGTGTCGGCTTCGTGGTCTTTGATCTCTTTGGAGGGTTTGTGAACCGAGGGAAGAAGGCTGTTTCGGATGGTCCGTGGTCTTTTGGGCTGCTCCCTGTCGACATTCCTGTCCAGCGAAGTTATTTTTGACCAGATAATACATGCAACACTAAGTTGTGGAAGTCCTCATCAGTTAAATTGCATCTGTTTGATGCTGCCAGAAGTACTCAAAGGCTTACAGCACTTGTCGGAAACTGAAGCGCTTTACTGGCTACAAGTGCGAGAGCTAGGGTAGAGAGCAGAAAGTAGCGCACTCTGGAGGTGGGCAAAAATTTCAAGGATGTGAGGGTGCAATAGAACAAAAGTAATCTAGAAGAATGCCAGGAAGCCTCACCAACCGTTGTCAACATGGTGACCACACTCCAAACAGTGTTGACAGGGCAGCTGAAAGATTTGCACAGGAGCTGACCATGGCCCGCGGTACACAGGCCATCAAACTTTGTGACCGTGCAATAGAATATCTTACCATGAAGCTCTCTGGATTCAGTGAACAGGCCTTTGTGAGCATCGTCGAGGCCTGTGTGGGAGTGGTATGTTCTCCAGTCGTCGACCGGGAGGTAAAGCCCCGACTATTGGGTGCCCTGGCTCAGGCGTACAATCATGGCTGTACACACTCGCGAGATATCGAACACGCTATTGTATACCACATTTCGACACAGCCGGAATTTTTTTGCCAATTCAAAGAAACCTTTCAAATGCTCGCCAAGATTGGGACAGCCTCGCAGTTCGACGTCCGTGAGAAAGCTCAAGAGTTCCTTTTCCGCGCAGCCATGGGGATTCATAGAGGTCTATTCAAGCCTGCTTGCGATGCTTTGCAGGCAGTGGTCAAAGAACACAAAGTTGCGGCTCTTGCGTGTATGAGACAGGATTGTGTATGGAACTTTGAATTCTGGTTTGACCGTGTGCAACAGACACCTAATGGTACGGATGCAATGGTACGGTGGAAATTTCTTGTGTACGTACTTGTCTATGACTTCTTTTCACCGAGTTTTCGGCGTGAGCGAAAGGTAATGCTGGACTGGATTTCTAGAATGTTTGAAAGGCCGCAACACAAGGCGTTGGCCTTTAAACAGTGGTCTGATGTTGTGTTCGCATTTGCACCATTTGGGCTTTCCAGAGGGCAGTTTCGACTTCTCCTTTCACCTTACCATGACAAACTTAGTGATCCCTCAAATATGTCTCCTTGGATTTGGAGTTCAGCAGTGGAGAGTTGGTGGAAGCTATTGCACGGATTAGTTTTTGTACCCGACGTTCGGCAATCCTTTCTTAGGTTGCTAAATTACGTTGTACGAGGCGTAGCAACAGAACGTGTGGCCAGTCGCGCTATATGGTTCCTCGCCGAAAACTGGGACCGTTGTCGTGACACAATTTGCTCAATGACACCTCTTGATTTGAAGAGTGACTCAGTTGAGCGATTTACCACACTGATCACTGGCTTGTCCACACCTGACCTTGAGCATGCCGTCCCGGAAGCCCTCCAATTTGTCCAGCGACTTGTAACGACACTGCTCAATAGTCCCGACTGGCAGTCTGCAGAGGACACTACGGTTCTCCTGAATCTACTACCGACGGTCTTTCGGTCCGCTGAGTATGCATATATCGTTAATGCATGCCCGGATGGACTGATCACCTCACATCTAGGACGGTTGGATGTATGGCACGAGCTTGTGCTACACTTGAACACCGATATGCATACCGGTTACGGTGCGGGATCTATGATTTGGTTTGAATGGCATCTCATTAACGATGGATGTCGCCTATTGTTGGAAGCTCATGATGAAGAGATTATGCCTGTCTACGTGACATTGCTGGCGCGGCTGTTTGGCGACTTCTTCTCAGGCTCTGCACGGATTGATGCGATAGACGGCTCGGAGCTTGTTGTGCTTCAACAAGACTCTCTGCAAATCATTATGTCGTCTGAATGTGTTCTGGGTCCTGCAGCCATCGAGGCCACTTTTCAGCGTAGTAGCGAGCTTTTGGGTCATTGCCTTGCCATGACCAGGAAAGAGGCGAGCAATTCTTATGAACGGGCTTTCAAAATGCAACTGTCTCCTGTGATCGAAGATGCTGTTTGTACTTGGTTTGACGAAGCCACAGACCCTGCCTGGTGCTCTAACATTCCGATCGAGTACCTCGACAGCATTAGCGTGCTTCTGTATGAAGCAATGAAAAGCTCATCATCATCAGTTGTAAAAGCTCTTGCCGCTTTCTGGAACATGCAAGTCGCGAATCGAGGTCAGCTGGAGAGGATGCCTGCTGTGACCAGCATGGTTTCACAGGAAGAATTAAGTTGCTGCATCGATTCAGTGACATCTAAATTGTCTGCCCACAGTGTAACGACCAAAGTCCAGGGAGTAGCGAAGAAGGTCCGAATCAATGAAGAGCGCAATGCAACGCTAATCATTCCGAGAAACGAAGTCAGCCTCCAGGCTGCCTTGACAAGCACTCCTCACGAAGATAACGTCGTTGTCAATGTTGCTTGGCAGAAACCGAGAGATGTCGTGTGGCACAAAGACGCAAGCAACCTTAAGGATAGCACCATGCCACTCAATGACGTATTGGGTGATATTTTCCTCCGCGAGAGAGAAGGACGGAGAATATGTGATGCCCTCGGAATTCGCACAGTTGGAGATCTGGCCAAATTTCCTTCGTCTCGGAGATGGCAATTGCAATTGTCTGTGCATGGAAGTGAGTTGACAAGATACCTGAAAGAGGTTGTGGCTACTGCTCAGGTCGAGCCAACGAGTCAAGGACATTCAAACACGAACCGGGCACGAGCATCGCTGCTTGCCGAGCTAAGTCCCAACTCACAGACCGCCTCCACAAATCACCATTCTATCACTTGTTCAAGAGGAGCATTCAGTGGCAGATTTAGACCTTCAATGCAATCAAGTACAACACCACTTTCGCCTCCACGTTTCGGACAGAATCCCGCGGAGGACGGAGCGTCAACTCCTGTGAAGACAGGTGAACAATCAAATCACGGAAGGTCATCGATTGTAACAATTTCTACAGGGACAGGTCCACAATTTGACGGCTGTGCAACTTTGCCTCATAGCCCTTCAGACGGTCCCAATGGTCCAACACGAAGTATAGACAACCGGGAACTCCACCAGGCCTCCACACCCGCTTTCCTTCCAATGGGTCATGAACATGTTACCTATTCATCTAGGACACTAGAACATTTGCGGAGTAACATTGACCATGGACTTGAAGATGGACCTACCCTTCCAAGATATCCCAGCTTGCCCATCAGAATCGAGACAATGTTTGGAGGCACAGGGTACTCAAAACAGGTGCACTTGAAGAAAGCACACACGAGTGTATCGACGTGCCGAGCGCCTTTCTTTTGGCAAGACAAATCACTTGACCATACTCCTCCATTCGGACCTGAAGGGGAGCAATTATCGCTTCAACGGCCAGATCTACGACTCACTATGCATCTGCCTTTCCTTCCTACGCAAGGCAAACGTGTATGCTACACAGCAGGTGCTCTAGACCTTCTGCCCAGGTGGCACACGACAACCGATGCTTATCGACCGGCTGTCCCTCTGGATGAATTCTTACCTGCGGTCCACTACAAGGAAACAGCTGTGATCGACAACGCAATAGCAAAGGGAGTTGACGTAAGCTCACTAGCTGATTTCACACATGGGGAGGGTGTAAAGGCCTCGCGGGATGCGACAAAGATGGGCAACACTCGGCCCATCGCCACTTCTACAGGCCCCCAATATGGTAAGCGGGCAAGTATCAGAAATCCTTCTCCGATTTCTACGGTTGTAGTGGTGAGAACACCTGTTGACCAGAGTAGCATTGTCGAAACGTCTTTGCCAGGGTGCCGTGACATCGAAAACACGTTCGCCAATCGCAAACGATCTCGGCATGAACAAGACGACTTTGGATGCTCCAGGTCGGTCAAAGTGCCTCGGCCTTCGAACCTCCTTTCTGCAGAGGCTGCGCTCACAAAAGGAGAGCATGGTGGGGACTCTCCTTCCGTACCACTACCAAACATCGCTGGCAAGACAAACAAGCCTGAGTTGGACGGTACCCCATCTGGATCCCTGCTCAGTCGTCTCGCGAACTGGATCGGATTTGTATGAGCGGCCGTGATCACCCTCCTTGGTCAGATTTGTGTCGACACCTATATCAATATACTGAACATTGTACCGTAGACAAAAGTTCCATGACAATCATCTCCTCCGTATCAGAAGAGCCAATAGACGATATGAGCCCAAATCTTAGCTGGCCTCGAATCCCACTGAGGTGGGGGAAGGGCTGCGCGTGACGTCGTGACTTTGGTGGAGTGAAGCGGGAGGGTCCGTTGGGGCGAGGCAAGAAAATACTCAGGAGCATTCTGGCATGTGACCGGCGGTCCTTTTGGGGAAGCCAACTATTTCAGAAGGATGATACACAGTGTCTCGGCCTAGATCAGGACCCAGTGATGGACAAACTAGTGCAAATCCTGTAGCCCGAATCGACAGGTAAATCGATAAGCAATGTGAGACAGTTTGTACAGCAGCAGAATTCTCCAGCAGCAGAATTCTCCAGGTAGACTCACAAGATGTCGTCCCGTGCTATGAAGCGCTTGTTAGCTGAGCGACAAAAAGAGCAAGACCTCATGGCCACACGAGTACTTGGTGATCAAGCCGAAGATGATTCAGAAGGCGAAGACAATAAACCAACAAGAAACGTAAATGCTTTCGCAATGTTAGTAGGAGACGATGATGACATGGTCGACGACGAGGAAGAGGTCGAGGAGGAAGAGCAGAACAAGGAGGCGAAATCCACACAATCCACGGCAAAGTCATCAAAAAGTAAAAAGAAAAAGAGGAAGAACAAGAAGAAGACGGACTCTCCAACAAACGTGAACGCGGTAGTTGACAAGCAGACTGACGGGGACGCAATCGACGTCGAAGAAGAGCGTATTCTAGCAGAATTCGCAGAGAAAGCCAAGAAAGAAGCGATTGAGCTGGAGCAACAGGAAATTTTGAAGGCGAATGCAGTAAATGTATTGCAAAAGTTTGGAGATCTCATGTCCATCACAAAACAGAAATGTGACCCTGACCTTGAGATGCGCAGAATATTCGGGCGTGAAGTTATGGCGGCAGCAGCCGCAGAAGAGGGAGGTAATCAACAAATGGCCAGGCCAGGACGGAGAGCACGTCGGGGTCAGCAGGTTGCTTCAACACACCGCAGCAGAGGAGGGCCACTCTTAAGGCAGACATGGCTCAGTAGGCCGAAGGACAATTGGCCACCATCCATCCGGAAAGGCATCAGCATGGTATACGATGAAGACGGAAGGACAAGTGTCGACGGAACGAGAAAGTTCCGCTTTGAGCACTCTCGTGACTATCAGGATATTCAGTTGTACTTTTACGATGCTGTAGATTCTATGAATCCGCAGAACATTGCTGCCATACTCAATCTCGACCCCTATCATGCTGATGCTCTGATCACATTAAGTGACATCTGCAAACATCAAGGCGACATTCAGATGGCATCAGACTTCATTGAAAGGGCTCTCTTTGCATTTGAAAGAGCTTTTCATCCCACCATCAACCTCGCTGACCCAGACTTCCGTGTTGATTACGCATGGTTAGAGAATCGTTCATTTTTCCTTGCCATTGCCCGGCACATTGACTTCATGGGACGTCGGGGAGCATGGCGCACTGCTCTGGAGTTCTGCAAGCTGCTCTTCATTCTTGACCCTGAGATGGATCCTTTGGCGGCGCTTTTGGAGCTGGATTATCTCGCCATTCGTGCGAACGAGTTTGAATGGCTCTTGAACTTCTGGTTGTACTACGAAGGTAATAAGAACCTCAGCCTGCTGCCAAACTTTGCTTATTCCATTCCGCTTGCACGATTCATGAATACACAACATGAGCACCGTGTGACAGAGGCCATGGTAAAGCAAGCCGTCGGCCTCTACAAAAATATGGATGAGGATGCCATGAAATTGAATACGGTCTTGGAACCCCTGTACACTGCAAGTATGGACCTCATTCGGGCCATGACCATCTTCCCGGAGGTTGTCGTGGCCCTGCAGCCGAAAGCGGCAATTAGCTTACCTGCTGAGGCAATGTCTCATGAACACTTTGCTGCGCTCGATGGGCGGACAAGCGTTGGTGTGAGCAAGACCTTGAAGTGCCTAGCACAATTATATGCAGAGCGGACCTACGCGCTTTGGAAAAGCGATGTCATTGTTCTGTGGTTAAGCGAGTGTATGAAAGCAGCAGTCTGGGACGTAGAACAGGGAATGGCTGCGGATGCAGAACCATTGCGCGAGGCGTACAGGGGAAACATGCCGAAGAACATTCAGCGTCACATCATTGTTGCAGACATTGGCAGTGTACGCGCACTTATGCCCCTGAACTTACCCGACAATGTGATGGCCTACGATCCCATTCCACCTACTAACTCCAGGTCTTCAGCAGACTATCCAAAGCAAATCCTGGAGCGCAGGCGCAACCAGGCCGATGAAACCGGGGATTCGTCGAATCCATTGATGGTACTGCTAAGATCTCTGATGCCTTCATACCATGTGGAAGGCCAACACCCCGTGGAGGCACAGATTGAGCGGCAGGGTCGACTGCAAGAGCTGCACCAGCGTGCGGGTGGAAATCGCCGTCCTCATCAACCCGTGCGCAATGCAGATGGTGTACTTGATCTAGACCATCCGGATAACCCAATATTGGAAGAAGTGAACGAAGAAGAACAGGTGAATGCCGTCAACCACCTGCGTCAGCTCCTTGGCGACATGGGCATTTTCACTGGGGAAAACCGGCCCATAGACAACGAAAGCGACGACGATGATGATGACGAAATTGTGGTCGATGATGCTCCAGAAGAAGCACAATAGAATAAAAGACGTGCCATCCTTGTCCCCTTTTAGGATTTTGAACGAGGCTAAGTTTCCCTCGCACGCTCCACTGTGCCCAAGAATGAAGTCAACCCTCCCTCCCTCCCTCGTCCTCCGGGGTCCAGTCCTTCACAGAACCAAAAAATTGACCCGACCGCTTCTCGTGGATCTCCCGGAAAAAGGCCGCGTTTCCTTTTCCGTCCTCGATTGCACCCTTTGCAGGAGGTTTATTTCTGGTTTCTGTGTTTTTTTTTAATTCTCCCTTTTGGTTGGGTGGGTCCGTCCGGTGTTGTTCTTCGCCTCGAGTGTATTTCTGTTGTCCTGTGATGTGCCCACATAATTGTATCAGAGTAGGTACTTCAGGGAGAATGGCTATGGTGCACATGTACTTTGACGATTCTAAACCGAAACACCGGACGGACTCTTTGGTGACTTATGCACCTCAAAGGGTGATCATCTAGGTCCGAACATATGACAATGCAGCAGGCTTGGGCTCTGATTGCTGCGGTTCTGGTGGCATGCTCCCTGCCAACTTCGTTGGGGGTGCAGGCCCCAATGGACCACGACAGAATTCCGGGCAGGAAGTATACGCTTGACAGTCGTTGCCTAGTGATCCGCGAGAGTGCATGGGACCTTGGAAAAGACGGAAAGTATTCGGAGGGCTGGTACCGAAGAAACTGGAATTCTGTATATGCACCCGAATATTCCAAAGACGAAACTGGAATCAGGATTGGCAGGTTCTTGCACCACATTAATGCGGAAAATTTTGAATACATGACAACGCTGTACGATGTGCCATTTGACCTGCTTGTGGTGGATTCCGACGACTTTGACATCGACAAGGTGCCGAGTATGCTGGAAGTAGGACCCAAACATGGACGGTATAATTGCATTCTAAAAACGTCCACCCGGGTTGAAGACTTCAACAACAGCAGTGACCGCACGCCTCCTAGGCTCATGAAGATGATTACAAACTACAGGCGGAAGTACAATGTAAAAATGGTGTACATGCTGGCAACTCCTTTGGATGTCCAGGGCGTCAAGAGTATACCGCAACAAAGGAAAGATGCAGAAATTGGAGATCCCGCCTACCCAGCAGTCATGAAAGCGTTGCCTCACATTAAGAGTATGACTAAGTTCATCGATGTTGGCAAAGAATTTCCTATAGGTGAATCGTGGGTGCCATTGCCGGAGGGTACGGACAACCAAGGAGGCGTCAGCTACCCCTGGCGAGTGATTTCGAAGAACATCTGCTACTACCATGCTGTAAAGGTTACCGATAAGACACGTAACAAGTGCTTTTATGCGGATGCGGAAGACGAAGAATCGTGTCTAGCTATGGTTCGCACAGAGGAAGATGGAACTGAAACCGTGTACTTCTTCATCCAGATGGCCATATGGAAGACTATGGTTTCAACCGCAAGTTTTGCGTGGACCGAGTGGATGTTCCACGGTATCCACTATGGTGCACGTCGTCTATACCTGTGGAACGCAATTTGGACCTACGAGTGGCTGCCGGGTATGAACACTTATCAAAGGAATCAGGTTCTTGGCGATCAAGGTATCGGAAACACTCGTTACCCTCAGCCTTACGAGAATGTCACGGAGTTCTTAAACCTCGAGTGGTACCCAGTGGATAGCCCAAAGGCCAAGATAGGCCTCTATGATGACAGTTTACATGCTCGGCTCCATCGGCATCGAATGCGCAAGAATTACCTGGACAATTCCAAGGAAAGTCATGCCCAGGTATCGTTTTTTATGGGAGAGGATGCCCACGATCCAATTGGGTTTGAAATTTCTGCGGACAAGGATGCTGTCTATCCGCTGACCGGATTGTCGGAGTTGGCCACGCGCATTCCATACGCTTTCAAAGTAAAGTACGGCCGTCAGTTCACCACTTGGATTCCAATGGAGCGCGGGCAGCGCTTCATGGTCCTTGCGGGTGATGAGGAAGGCGTGTACTATATGGAAAAGACTGATGGTGTCACCAAGACACACCGACCCTCTGCTGAATGGAATGACCCGGAACCGTATCCAGTCTTTGGTGCCTTCAGTCTAACTTCCTACGTCATGGGCATTTTGACGATGTTCGGCCTCCAGTACTTTCGCAAGGGCGGCGGGTTTCGGAAGGGGTACCTACCGGTTTCTCAACACTCCCGCCGCGACTGAAGCGTAGAACATGGGGACGAATGAGCTACCGGGCCGTCGCGGCACCGCAGGCGGGTCTCAGCCGAGGACGCGACCCGGCTCGCTCCGTAGACTTCACGAGAGTCATGGTGCGGCAGCCAGATTTTCATCATTCCAACTTCCCTTTGATGCAATCAATAATATTGATATAATGCAAACAGATAGTAATTCAAACCAAGCCTTAGGGCAGGCGAACTGGGCGCGAAAAGTTTGTGTGGAAAGGGGGGTACGGGGAGGGAGGGAGATGTGGGGAGTACACGATCGTTGAGACTCCGCTCGCAAGTGGGCGATTTGTGAAGGGACACCGATTAGGAAGCGGGAAGCTTCGGGCCACCAGACCCTGAACAGCGACCGTAGAAAACAGCTGTGCTTCTTTCCCGCTGATTTTTGATTGTGGAACATGTGGGGTGCTCGCTGTGGTATTTGAACGGTGTTTGATCGGCCAGGACGACAAGAGTACTACTACGCCACAAGAACCACTTTTGGAAGCGAGCATATTGCAGGCTGTGATCGAACAATGTAGCACAGGACTGAACCAGAAATAGAGAAGTTCCACAAAACAGAAGAATAATGCCCGCGATAGCAACCACAGCAACTGGCCTGGGAACACAAACCCAATACAAGGGAAGTAGTACAAACACTTGGCACGGACACAGCGCCATAAGATCAGTTTTGGACAGTGGAAAGATGTTTATGGCTTTCGGATCTCGCAGTGACGATGCAGAAGATGCAAGGAATGGACTGAGCACTGCTGGTCTTGTTGTTGGTGGTGAAGAAGGCACGCTGACGATTATTGCAAGAGGCTACGGTCAGAAGGAACCCGGCCGTGTGTTGGAGCATCATTTGGAAGCCATTCGCAGCCTCGCCGTGGTGGGCAACAAGATCTTCAGTGCGTCGGAGGATGGTCAGGTGACGCAGAGCAGCTTTCCTCGTGGTAACATCATTAGTCATATTACTCGGATGGATTCATGCCGTGTCATGGGTGTCAGCGCTACTGGCTTGCGCCTGGCAGTCGCGGGCCTCGAACCGGAGATCCGGGTCGTAAGCACCCTGGACAACACAAATACGGCAACACTAAAGGGACACAAAGGACATATTCGTGGTGTCGCCTTCGATCCGCAAGGGGAGTACTTAGCATCTGCTGGTGCTGATGGCGAGGTTCGCCTTTGGAGTTGTGAGAGTGGAAAAGAGAGCGAAGATAAGCCCAAGTCTGACGAGACCCAAGACCTTCTGCATGGTGACGATGACGATGACGGCAACGGTATGGAATGGACGTGCCAACAGACCCTTACTTTGTTGGCAGAGGAGCGTGGTCGTGATCCCCCACCTTGCGAACTCAATTGGTCTGCAGATGGGGAGTGGCTGGCCATTCCAAACCAGCAGAACATACTCTTGCTTGACCGCAAAGCTTCCGTAACAAGGACTCTATCCAACGAGACGATTACCGACCAGGGACATGCCATCCTCGGCTGCAAATTTGTTGGATATAGTGGTCTCCTTGTTGCGTATACGAAGACATCAGTGCAGCTATGGGATGCCCAGAGTGGCGAATTGGTGGATGTCATCGAAGCCCATGGCCCGATCACAGACATGGACGTCGATGTGGCGTCCAATGTACCAATTATCGGCTATGCCAGCGCAAAGGGCGGGTACGCCTGTTGGCGACCCCGTTCTATTGATGGCCTTATAGGTCGTGTCAAGACGCCATCCGGGAAGTCTCAGCCATCTGCAACCTTGGCTGATCTGGCGTTTGAGGACGATGATGACGATGTGGTTCCCGCCACCGTTGTCAAGTCTCGCTCCACACTTACCCACTCTTCAGGCAGTAGCGGACGCCGGCGTGCAATTATGGATAGCGACAATGATGAGGACCTACAGGAAGAAGCTAACCTAGCAGCCACGAAGCAGAAACCCACCCTAGATGACCTCGGAGATGACGACTTTAGTGAAGAAGAAGATGAAGCTATGTTGGCGGCCGCAGCGGAGGTCGAAAACGATAAGCAAGGGAGCAAAGTGCGGAAGAGCAACATAATGGAAGATGATGAAGAAGAAGTCTTCGGTGCCGAGGACTTGAGTGAAGAAGAACCATTTGATGGTCAGTACTACAGTCGTCACGATCGTAGACCATTTGAAGCAGACCGCTTAGATCATATGGATGGCAATGGTGTTCCTGGACGCCCCATGAAATTTTCTCAGCATTCAGCCCTTCAGCCCGGAGCAACAGAGTATTACTTGGGGAAGCGCTTCCTAGCGTACAATGATGTGGGAATGGTCGTGGCATCACGCGGCCAGGATAGCGACCTTGGAGATCAATTGAGCATTGAGTTCCATGAAAGTGATCGCCGGGCTATCCGTATTACCGATCACCACTCTTTCACTTTGGGTGCCCTGAATAGGCAAGGCGCTTTGTTTGCCAATGAAGAAAAGAGTGTGCAACATCGCAAGAAGAGTAGATCTTCACCAAGTCAGGCGTCTACTATTTTCTTCAAAAAGTTTGAAGGTTGGGGTACAAACATGGACTGGACTCATACTCTACCCCACGGCGAGAGTGCTCGCTGTGTTGCTTTGCTCGAGCATCATGCCGTTGTTGCCACGTCCAAGGGTTACTTGAGGATCTTCGGTATCGGCGGTGTCCAAGACATGGTCCTTTGCCTACCAGGCAACCCAGTTGCTGTTTCAGGTGACAAAGCACTGCTTTTTGTGGTGTATAATCTTGGCGCTACAAATCTGGGATACTGGATCTACAACACAGCCGAGCGCAGGCTGCTGCAAGAAGGCACTTGTCCTGTCACACCGAACCATCATCTCACCTGGCTTGGCTTCCAGGAAGACACGCAGATGCCAGTCACCCACGACAGCGCTGGTGTGCTCCGTGGTCTGATTTCAGAGGGAGCAGCTAAGCGTTTGTCTGGCCGTAACCGTGAGCAAGCCAAGAGGCTGTGGCTTCCCCTGTTGGAGACCACAGTTCACAAGCGAGGAGACGATGGCATGGATACAAAGCACCAATGGGTTTATCAGATCTTGGGCGATGGGACAGTTCTAGTAGCAGTGTGCCGACGCAGCAAAGAGCCTCGCGTCAACCCACGGAGTAGTATCGAGGATCTGCAGTTTCGCCTACCCATGTTGGGCCTCGCCACTGAAGCGGGTAGATATGAAGAAACCTACATGCGGGAGACAATCAAACGTACTATGCAATCAGATGCAGTATTGCCTCTTCGCAAACGCCAGGCCCAGAATGATATTGCCCTCCTTAAGATGCTTGAGCAGGCCTGCCAGCAGGATCGGTCATTGCGGGCTCTGGATTTAATGATGCGCCTGCAGCGCATGGATTCGATCGAAGCGGCCATCAAAGTGGCAGGGTCTTACAGGATGCAGGAACTAGTCGACCGTATGCAGCTGGTGCGCCAGGGCGTTCTTGCAGAACAGCAGCAGGTGGCTCTGATGCGTCAGCAGGAACAACAGGCGGCTGCTCAACAGAGTATTGCCGCTGCAGTCAGCCGTCCCGCCGTTGCGAAGCAACCCGATGCGACACCGTCACCGACCGTCGCATCCCGGTCTGTGCGCGCACCTGCACCTCAACCGGAGCCAACTGTTGTGGCTCCCGAGCCGCCGACCACACCTAATGGAAAAGATCATCAACCGCTTGCCTCGCCCTTCCGTCGCACCAGCGGGGGATCACCGAGCTTTGGCAGTGCCAAGACCGGGCCCGCCACAACTCCGAAGCGAAAGTCCCTTGAATCGATACATTCTGCCCGGCGTACTCATCCAAACCCTTTCGCTAAGGTCAAGGATTCCTTGAAGAAGGCTGATCAGACTCAGAGCCCATCTCTAGAGCCAGCTCGAGGCGTGTTCCGCTCCCTCGGTAACTCCGGGAAGACCACCGCCCAAATGACACCAACGACTGGAAAGGTCGGTGCCAGTCGCACTGCTCTAGGCAGTGGTGGCAAGCAAAAGCGCCAAGCCACTATCGAGAGCGTCACCGCAAGCAACCGACCGAAACAGCGGAAGCTTAATAAGTTTGAGAAGAATGCCCCGTACTTTGAAGAAGTGCCCGGAGAGGACGACGGTGATGCCACAGCTTCGAAGAAGGAGCGTAGAGTGGGAGAGCCGACTCCGGATGAAGAGGCCCACAGCGAAGAGAGCCGGCAAGAGAAAGTCGAAGTCGAAGACGCCCCTACCAGGCGACGTGCAGCGCCCATAATTGCTGATGACGACGACGATGACGATGACGATGAAAATGACTCCCTGTCCATGCCTAAAGTCGTCAACGTTGCCATGAATAGCTAGGATTCTATAGAGAAGAAGACAATTATCACAACGAGAACAAGAATGGACAAGCTATCTGTATTTACCTAAGGCATGGCAACTGTAATCATTTGCTGCCTTTCTGTATGTTTGCCTCTGTTCTCTCTTCCCAGGCTTCGACCTTCAGAAGGAAGTCGTGCACATCCGCGCAGAAGTGAGTCTGGTGCATGAGGTTATTGTGTCCACCGGTGGCGTAAAACGACAACTGCAGTGGCGGCAGGTCAGTCTTTGCCATGACACTGCGTTCTTGGGTGGCCAAGGCAGCGGCATGGATTTCTTGGCTTTGGTCAAACGAAATTTCCGTGTCGTACTCACCGTGCTGCAGCAGGATGGGCACCTGCAGAGCCAAGTCGGTCTCTGCCATATTCTTGAGGTTGTAAAATCCATCAGGGAAAACCTCCTGCAGCCGGTCCCACATGTACGGCATGATCCTGACAGGCAAGGAAAGGAAATGACTTGAGGCTCCACCTAGAAGCGACGTGAACGCGGCTTCCAGTACCACAGCCTTAGGTAGAGACGGTACGTGGTGCTGTTTTGAAGTATCGTAGTCCTTGATCCGCTTTAGTAGCACCTGCATGAATTCCGTTGCAATGCCTGCGCCCAGGCTATGCCCCCACACGATGATACGCCGCGGCTCGACACCATAGTCCAGGGTCAGCCGATCCCACACCCACACAGCGTCCACTACGACCCGGCTATGGTCCTCTGGCACCCCCCCGCTGCTCTCTGCAAAACCACGGTAGTCCATAGCCACGACGTGCGCGCCCAAATGTGTCCGCAAGACGTCGTAAAATTCGAGGCGATGTCCGAAGGCCCTCGTAGCCCCGTTCCCATGCAGGTAGAGCACTAATGGAACCTCCTTGTCTTCAGTGCCTTTCAAGAGACCGTCTGCTCGCAGTGTTTCAAGCATATACTCATGTTCATCGGCGAAAAATTCTTCACGCAGGATCTGGGTGCCGTTGTCAAAGGTCTGCAGGTGCTCCCGCCGCAGCTTGAGGTGTCCAATTGTGTGATGATTCTTCGGCAGGAGATGCCAGCAACTAACGCGCTCTAGCTCACTGATAGGGTCTGTGTTCACCCAAGGTCTAATGTCATGGTCACGTCCATAGACAAAAAATCTACGCGCTCCCAATACACCGTGCAAAGTCGGATCTCTCATATCAAAGAACAATGGAAGTTTCGCAAAACTCAGATATGCCGCGGCCATCAGCAGCTCTGGAGCGAAATTCAGAACGTACATCAGCAGTACAGCAAGCCCAAGGTACAGGTAGACCACTGTCCGCAGGGTGCGGACCAGGAAGCCCACAAGATTCATGGGTCCACTTTTGCCTTTCGCGGTTTCACAGAGGTGCTATACCATCCTGACCGCCATTCAAAATGATCTTCCAATCCCTGAACAAGTTCTACCGTCCGCATGAAACAATGAGACACATTCAACACATTTTCAAAGTTGTGCGCTCCGAATATCTTTTCACCGTCATGGGTAACGTACAGCTCGAGTTTTGAAGTATCTAAACTCACCTGTGCACTCCCACCTGAGGAGCAGTGATGGTCCTTGAGGGGGAGATTTATGAAGGTGGGGGAGGCACCAGAAGCCTTCCTCATCCGCGAACCCAATATGACGTCCGTCTGTGGCATAGCAGCACCGGTGTCTCGTCTGAACAGGACAGTGTGTAAAGCCATATAGAGCATAGTTCCCGACCAATCTTGTAGTATTTGATCACTATGCTTTGGCATAATCTAAATGGATGTGGAATGTATTTACGTACTTCGGGTGTTTGTGTAAGTGTTTGGACTTGAGCACCCATGCTAATTGCTAAGTTCTTTACTGCATGGTGGGCATGCTGACAGCGGCTTTGCTCTCAGTGGCATCCTGCTCGCGCCACAAGCTGGTGATGGTCTTCGTACTGGTGTAGAATTGGATGGCACCCTTGCCGTAGAAGTTGTTGGTACCGATGAAGGAGCCGCGAGATCCGGTGAAGCTCATCATGGGCAAAGGGACAGGGATGGGAACATTGACACCAATCTGACCAACATCGACTTCGTGTTGGAACTTGCGAGCGCTGGCACCAGACTTGGTGAACAGAGCGGTACCGTTACCGTAGGGGTTGTTGTTGATGGTCTCAATGGCATCGTCCAGAGAGTCAGCCTCCATGGCAATCATGACTGGTCCGAAGATCTCTTCCTTGTAGCACTTCATGTGGGGCTTCACACCGCGGATGATGGTGGGGCCGACATAGTTGCCGTTGGTGAATGGCTCTTCCAAGCCATCAACAGTGCGACCGTCAAGCACGACCTCGGCTCCCTCTTCCTCAGCACTAGAGATCAGAGAATTAATGCGATCCTTTGACTGGGGAGAGATGACAGGGCCAAAATCAGTGTTGGGAGAGTTGGGATCACCAACCTTTAGCTTGCTCACGCGATCGACAATCTCGGGCAGCCATTCCTTGGACTCACCAACGAAGATAGCAGTGGTGAGAGCCATGCAGCGCTGGCCCGCGGCACCGAAGCTTGCACCGGACAATTGATTGATGGTGTGTTCCTTGTTGGCATCGGGCAGGATGACACCGTGATTCTTGGCTCCCAGGTTAGCCTGCACGCGCTTTCCGTTCTTGCTACCACGTTCATGAATGTAGTGTCCCGCGCGATCGCTGCCGACGAAAGAGATGGCCTTGATATCCGGGTGGTCACAAATAAAGTTCACACTGTCCACAGAACCGTGGATCATGTTCAGCACACCGTCCGGCACGCCAGCTTCCTTAGCCAGGCGCAGAAGATGGACAGAGGCACTAGGGTTTCGCTCGCTGGGCTTCAGCAAAAAGGTGTTACCAGTCACCAGAGCCATGGGGAACATCCACAGCGGAATCATGGCGGGGAAGTTGAAGGGAGTGATGCCAGCGCACACACCCAAAGGCTGACGCAGGGAGAACATATCCAAGTCTTTGCTCAGCTGTTCAATGGTCTCTCCCATCTGCAGGCTGGTGATGCTGCACGCGTGCTCGACGACTTGGAGACCGCGTAGAACGTCACCCTGGGCATCCGGAGGGGTCTTGCCACCCTCACGAGTGATGTGCTTAGCAATTTCGGGAAGCTGCTCGCGGACAAGAGCCTGCAGTTTGAACATGACCTGCTGGCGTGTCAGGATGCTAGTGTCGCGCCAGGCGGGGAAGGCGGCCTTGGCAGCATCGACAGCAGCTTCCATCTCTTGCTTGGTAGCCAGAGGGGTCTGAGCTACGACTTCGTTGGTGGCCGGGTTATGCACGTCGAGCCAGTCGTTGGTGCTGGACTGAACGAACTCACCATTGATGAAGAGGGGGATCTTCTCGGCCTTCAGTGCAGCAGCAGAGGCACTGAAGAAGCGTACCCAGGCCTGGGTAGCTTCGGGAGAAGCAACAGTATTCTTGAGAGCAGCAGAGCGCTGCAGGGCAGTCCGAGCCAACAGCATGATTAAGTGTATGTTTTGGTGATCAAACTAATGTGAAATCCCGAACAATTACCTTCTTCGTGGGACTACTCTGATGCGTGATGGCTCTGGCCAATAAATACCATAACAGACCACCAACACCACCAGCTTGTGTTACATAAGATTACACTTGAGGACATTGGAACGTTGGCACGTCCTCCAGACGATCCATTTGTTTCACCACACACGATCCAAACCTCCTTCCGCAGCGACAGAATGCGCGCGCCCCGCCTTGTCACACAGTCCCCCAAACAATCCGCACACACTCTCCCCTGTGCGACCTAAATCTCGTGAATTGGGGGTGAAAGTGTGTAAAAAGCCGCCGTTTTGGGAAGTCGGTTCGGAGCGGTGATCGCACACCGAAGGGTCTCTCTGTCTGTGTCCACTCTAACGTCCACGTACCCTGCAAACCCTGCTTCTCCCTGCAAACGCACTTGCCCGGTGTACCCGCCAGGCAGCACGAAGTGTCCCCAGAACCCAAAGAGAAAAAAAAAAAAAGGAAAATAGAAAAGTTATCAGGCAGGAGAGTGAGAGCGAAGGGCCGGGCAAATCGTCGGCGGTGGTGGTGGTGGTTTTATCAGCTTGCCCCGACAGAGAGGGAAACGGGCCTCGGGAGGTGCAGGAGAACCCGAAACGTCACACACCCACAGACACACGCAATACACAGACACACGCAGACTCGACCGCCGCCACAAATAAAAAGACAAAGGGCCC